>JBCFXG010000201.1:155000-156755 GCA_039720435.1 Amazona ochrocephala | reverse complement strand
TCTAACCCTAACCCTAACCCTAACCCTAACCCTAACCCTAACCCTAACCCTAACCCTAACCCTAACCCTAACCCTAACCCTAACCCTAACCCTAACCCTAACCCTAACCCTAACCTAACCCTAACCCTAACCTAACCCTAACCCTAACCCTAACCCTAACCCTAACCCTAACCCTAACCCTAACCCTAACCCTAACCCTAACCCTAACCCTAACCCTAACCCTAACCCTAACCCTAACCCTAACCCTAACCCTAACCCTAACCCTAACCCTAACCCTAACCCTAACCCTAACCCTAACCCTAACCCTAACCCTAACCCTAACCCTAACCCTAACCCTAACCCTAACCCTAACCCTAACCCTAACCCTAACCCTAACCCTAACCCTAACCCTAACCCTAACCCTAACCCTAACCCTAACCCTAACCCTAACCCTAACCCTAACCCTAACCCTAACCCTAACCCTAACCCTAACCCTAACCCTAACCCTAACCCTAACCCTAACCCTAACCCTAACCCTAACCCTAACCCTAACCCTAACCCTAACCCTAACCCTAACCCTAACCCTAACCCTAACCCTAACCCTAACCCTAACCCTAACCCTAACCCTAACCCTAACCCTAACCCTAACCCTAACCCTAACCCTAACCCTAACCCTAACCCTAACCCTAACCCTAACCCTAACCCTAACCCTAACCCTAACCCTAACCCTAACCCTAACCCTAACCCTAACCCTAACCCTAACCCTAACCCTAACCCTAACCCTAACCCTAACCCTAACCCTAACCCTAACCCTAACCCTAACCCTAACCTAACCCTAACCCTAACCCTAACCCTAACCCTAACCCTAACCCTAACCCTAACCCTAACCCTAACCCTAACCCTAACCCTAACCCTAACCCTAACCCTAACCCTAACCCTAACCCTAACCCTAACCCTAACCCTAACCCTAACCCTAACCCTAACCCTAACCCTAACCCTAACCCTAACCCTAACCCTAACCCTAACCCTAACCCTAACCCTAACCCTAACCCTAACCCTAACCCTAACCCTAACCCTAACCCTAACCCTAACCCTAACCCTAACCCTAACCCTAACCCTAACCCTAACCCTAACCTAACCCTAACCCTAACCCTAACCCTAACCCTAACCCTAACCCTAACCCTAACCCTAACCCTAACCCTAACCCTAACCCTAACCCTAACCCTAACCCTAACCCTAACCCTAACCCTAACCCTAACCCTAACCCTAACCCTAACCCTAACCCTAACCCTAACCCTAACCCTAACCCTAACCCTAACCCTAACCCTAACCCTAACCCTAACCCTAACCCTAACCTAACCCTAACCCTAACCCTAACCCTAACCCTAACCCTAACCCTAACCCTAACCCTAACCCTAACCCTAACCCTAACCCTAACCCTAACCCTAACCCTAACCCTAACCCTAACCCTAACCCTAACCCTAACCCTAACCCTAACCCTAACCCTAACCCTAACCCTAACCCTAACCCTAACCCTAACCCTAACCCTAACCCTAACCCTAACCCTAACCCTAACCCTAACCCTAACCCTAACCCTAACCCTAACCCTAACCCTAACCCTAACCCTAACCCTAACCCTAACCCTAACCCTAACCCTAACCCTAACCCTAACCCTAACCCTAACCCTAACCCTAACCCTAACCCTAACCCTAACCCTAACCCTAACCCTAACCCTAACCCTAACCCTAACCCTAACCCTAACCCTAACCCTAACCC
>JBCFXG010000201.1:145000-150000 GCA_039720435.1 Amazona ochrocephala | reverse complement strand
TAACCCTAACCCTAACCCTAACCCTAACCCTAACCCTAACCCTAACCCTAACCTACTAACCCTAACCCTAACCCTAACCCTAACCCTAACCCTAACCCTAACCCTAACCCTAACCCTAACCCTAACCCTAACCCTAACCCTAACCCTAACCCTAACCTAACCCTAACCCTAACCCTAACCCTAACCCTAACCCTAACCCTAACCCTAAACCCTAACCCTAACCCTAACCCTAACCCTAACCCTAACCCTAACCCTAACCCTAACCCTAACCCTAACCCTAACCCTAACCCTAACCCTAACCCTAACCCTAACCCTAACCCTAACCCTAACCCTAACCTAACCCTAACCCTAACCCTAACCCTAACCCTAACCCTAACCCTAACCCTAACCCTAACCCTAACCCTAACCCTAACCCTAACCCTAACCCTAACCCTAACCCTAACCCTAACCCTAACCCTAACCCTAACCCTAACCCTAACCCTAACCCTAACCCTAACCCTAACCCTAACCCTAACCCTAACCCTAACCCTAACCCTAACCCTAACCCTAACCCTAACCCTAACCCTAACCCTAACCCTAACCCTAACCCTAACCCTAACCCTAACCCTAACCCTAACCCTAACCCTAACCCTAACCCTAACCCTAACCCTAACCCTAACCCTAACCCTAACCCTAACCCTAACCCTAACCCTAACCCTAACCCTAACCCTAACCCTAACCCTAACCCTAACCCTAACCCTAACCCTAACCCTAACCCTAACCCTAACCCTAACCCTAACCCTAACCCTAACCCTAACCTAACCCTAACCCTAACCCTAACCCTAACCCTAACCCTAACCCTAACCCTAACCCTAACCCTAACCCTAACCCTAACCCTAACCCTAACCCTAACCCTAACCCTAACCCTAACCCTAACCCTAACCCTAACCCTAACCCTAACCCTAACCCTAACCCTAACCCTAACCTAACCCTAACCCTAACCCTAACCTAACCCTAACCCTAACCCTAACCCTAACCCTAACCCTAACCCTAACCCTAACCCTAACCCTAACCCTAACCCTAACCCTAACCCTAACCCTAACCCTAACCCTAACCCTAACCCTAACCCTAACCCTAACCCTAACCTAACCCTAACCCTAACCCTAACCTAACCCTAACCCTAACCCTAACCCTAACCCTAACCCTAACCCTAACCTAACCCTAACCCTAACCCTACCCTAACCCTAACCCTAACCTAACCCTAACCCTAACCCTAACCCTAACCCTAACCTAACCCTAACCCTAACCCTAACCCTAACCCTAACCCTAACCCTAACCCTAACCCTAACCCTAACCCTAACCCTAACCCTAACCCTAACCCTAACCCTAACCCTAACCCTAACCCTAACCCTAACCCTAACCTAACCCTAACCCTAACCCTAACCCTAACCCTAACCCTAACCCTAACCCTAACCCTAACCCTAACCCTAACCCTAACCCTAACCCTAACCCTAACCCTAACCCTAACCCTAACCTAACCCTAACCCTAACCCTAACCCTAACCCTAACCCTAACCCTAACCCTAACCCTAACCCTAACCCTAACCTAACCCTAACCCTAACCCTAACCCTAACCCTAACCCTAACCCTAACCCTAACCCTAACCCTAACCCTAACCCTAACCCTAACCCTAACCCTAACCCTAACCCTAACCCTAACCCTAACCTAACCCTAACCCTAACCCTAACCCTAACCCTAACCCTAACCCTAACCCTAACCCTAACCCTAACCCTAACCCTAACCTAACCCTAACCCTAACCTACCCTAACCCTAACCCTAACCCTAACCCTAACCCTAACCCTAACCCTAACCTAACCCTAACCCTAACCTAACCCTAACCCTAACCCTAACCCTAACCCTAACCCTAACCCTAACCCTAACCCTAACCCTAACCCTAACCCTAACCCTAACCCTAACCCTAACCCTAACCCTAACCTAACCCTAACCCTAACCCTAACCCTAACCCTAACCCTAACCCTAACCCTAACCCTAACCCTAACCCTAACCCTAACCCTAACCCTAACCCTAACCCTAACCCTAACCCTAACCCTAACCCTAACCCTAACCCTAACCCTAACCCTAACCCTAACCCTAACCCTAACCCTAACCCTAACCCTAACCCTAACCCTAACCCTAACCCTAACCCTAACCCTAACCCTAACCCTAACCCTAACCCTAACCCTAACCCTAACCCTAACCCTAACCCTAACCCTAACCCTAACCCTAACCCTAACCCTAACCCTAACCCTAACCCTAACCCTAACCCTAACCCTAACCCTAACCCTAACCCTAACCCTAACCCTAACCCTAACCCTAACCCTAACCCTAACCCTAACCCTAACCCTAACCCTAACCCTAACCCTAACCCTAACCCTAACCCTAACCCTAACCCTAACCCTAACCCTAACCCTAACCCTAACCCTAACCCTAACCCTAACCCTAACCCTAACCCTAACCCTAACCCTAACCCTAACCCTAACCCTAACCCTAACCCTAACCCTAACCCTAACCCTAACCCTAACCCTAACCCTACCCTAACCCTAACCCTAACCCTAACCCTAACCCTAACCCTAACCCTAACCCTAACCCTAACCCTAACCCTAACCCTAACCCTAACCCTAACCCTAACCCTAACCCTAACCCTAACCCTAACCCTAACCCTAACCCTAACCCTAACCCTAACCCTAACCCTAACCCTAACCCTAACCCTAACCCTAACCCTAACCCTAACCCTAACCCTAACCCTAACCCTAACCCTAACCCTAACCCTAACCCTAACCCTAACCCTAACCCTAACCCTAACCCTAACCCTAACCCTAACCCTAACCCTAACCCTAACCCTAACCCTAACCTAACCCTAACCCTAACCCTAACCCTAACCCTAACCCTAACCCTAACCCTAACCCTAACCCTAACCCTAACCCTAACCCTAACCCTAACCCTAACCCTAACCCTAACCCCTAACCCTAACCCTAACCCTAACCCTAACCCTAACCCTAACCCTAACCCTAACCCTAACCCTAACCCTAACCCTAACCCTAACCCTAACCCTAACCCTAACCCTAACCCTAACCCTAACCCTAACCCTAACCCTAACCCTAACCCTAACCCTAACCCTAACCCTAACCCTAACCCTAACCTAACCCTAACCCTAACCCTAACCCTAACCCTAACCCTAACCCTAACCCTAACCCTAACCCTAACCCTAACCCTAACCCTAACCCTAACCCTAACCTAACCCTAACCCTAACCCTAACCCTAACCCTAACCCTAACCCTAACCCTAACCCTAACCCTAACCCTAACCCTAACCCTAACCCTAACCCTAACCCTAACCCTAACCCTAACCCTAACCCTAACCTAACCCTAACCCTAACCCTAACCCTAACCCTAACCCTAACCCTAACCCTAACCCTAACCCTAACCCTAACCCTAACCCTAACCCTAACCCTAACCCTAACCCTAACCCTAACCTAACCCTAACCCTAACCCTAACCCTAACCCTAACCCTAACCCTAACCCTAACCCTAACCCTAACCCTAACCCTAACCCTAACCCTAACCCTAACCCTAACCCTAACCCTAACCCTAACCCTAACCCTAACCCTAACCCTAACCCTAACCCTAACCCTAACCTAACCCTAACCCTAACCCTAACCCTAACCCTAACCCTAACCCTAACCCTAACCCTAACCCTAACCCTAACCCTAACCCTAACCCTAACCCTAACCCTAACCCTAACCCTAACCCTAACCCTAACCCTAACCCTAACCCTAACCCTAACCCTAACCCTAACCCTAACCCTAACCCTAACCCTAACCCTAACCCTAACCTAACCCTAACCCTAACCCTAACCCTAACCTAACCCTAACCCTAACCCTAACCCTAACCCTAACCCTAACCTAACCCTAACCCTAACCCTAACCCTAACCCTAACCCTAACCCTAACCCTAACCCTAACCCTAACCCTAAACCCTAACCCTAACCCTAACCCTAACCCTAACCCTAACCCTAACCTAACCTAACCCTAACCCTAACCCTAACCCTAACCCTAACCCTAACCCTAACCCTAACCCTGACCCTGACCCTGACCCTGACCCTGACCCTGACCCTGACCCTGACCCTGACCCTGACCCTGACCCTGACCCTGACCCTGACCCTGACCCTGACCCTGACCCTGACCCTAACCCTAACCCTAACCCTAACCCTAACCCTAACCCTAACCCTAACCCTAACCCTAACCCTAACCCCTAACCCTAACCCTAACCCTAACCCTAACCCTAACCCTAACCCTAACCCTAACCCTAACCCCTAACCCTAACCCTAACCCTAACCCTAACCCTAACCCTAACCCTAACCCTAACCCTAACCCTAACCCTAACCCTAACCCTAACCCTAACCCTAACCCTAACCCTAACCCTAACCCTAACCCTACCCTAACCCTAACCCTAACCCTAACCCTAACCCTAACCCTAACCCTAACCCTAACCCTAACCCCTAACCCCTAACCCCTAACCCTAACCCTAACCCTAACCCTAACCCTAACCCTAACCCTAACCCTAACCCTAACCCTAACCCTAACCCTAACCCTAACCCTAACCCTAACCCTAACCTAACCCTAACCCTAACCCTAACCCTAACCTACCCTAACCCCTAACCCCTAACCCCTAACCCTAACCCTAACCCTAACCCTAACCCTAACCCTAACCCTAACCCTAACCCTAACCCTAACCCTAACCCTAACCCTAACCCTAACCCTAACCCTAACCCTAACCCTAACCCTAACCCTAACCTAACCCTAACCCTAACCCTAACCCTAACCCTAACCCTAACCCTAACCCTAACCCTAACCCTAACCCTAACCCTAACCCTAACCCTAACCCTAACCCTAACCCTAACCCTAACCCTAACCCTAACCCTAACCCTAACCCTAACCCTAACCCTAACCCTAACCCTAACCAACC
>JBCFXG010000201.1:0-142500 GCA_039720435.1 Amazona ochrocephala | reverse complement strand
CACTGACCCTAAGCCCTAACCCTAACACTAAGCAAACTCTAGCACCAAACGCTAACTAGAACCCTGAACCCTAACCCTAAATTCTAACAACTAAGCCTAACCCCTAACCCTACCAACTAACCCCTAACCCTTACCCTTAAGCCTAACACGAATCCTAATCCTAACCATAAACCCTAACCCGTAACACTAACGTCTACACCCAACCTAGCCCATCTCCTAATCCCCCCACCCCAGCCCCACTAGTAACCCCTACCCCAACCTTAGTCTCTCCCCTAGTTTCTCCCCTCACCCCTCCCCTAATCCTAACCCCACACATCATCTCTTGCCCTTCCCCAAACCTAGCCCCTCCTGTAACTTGATCCCACCCACAGCCAAAATCCTGACCCCTGTTCGGCTCTCACTCTCTCTCTCTCTAAAAAGTACACACTACCAAAAAAAGCTTCAAAAAAAACCATGACCACTAAAAGCACCACAATAAAACCAATTCACTAAAAACCACAATCCCACACACACAGCATTTCTTCAATGAAAACTTCCAGTTCAGCACTGACGCATAAACTTGTGCAATCACAGACCAAGTACTCCACAAAGACACCAAGTTCCCCAATCTTAGACAAAATTCTCCAAACACAGAACAAGTTCTCCAACCAAAGAACAAACTCCCCCATCACAGAACAAATTCTCCAATCACAGAAAAATTTCTGCAATCACACAACATGTTCTCCAGTCATGGAAGAAATTCTCCAATCGCAGGAGAATTTCACCGAAGACCAACTTCTCCAATCACAGAGCAAGCTTCCAAGCCTAGACCAAATTCTCAAATCAAGGATTAACAACTCCTCCAAACCAAGGCCAACTCCTCCAATCCAAGGCCAACTCCTCCAATCCAAGGCCAACTCCTCCAATCCAAGGCCAACTCCTCCAATCCAAGGCCAACTCCTCCAATCCAAGGCCAACTCCAACTCCTCCAATCCAAGGCCAACTCCTCCAATCCAAGGCCAACTCCTCCAATCCAAGGCCAAGTTCCCCAAGCACAGACCAAATTCTCCCATCCCAGACCAAATTCTCCCATCCCAGACCAAATCCCCCAAGCACAGACAAAATCCCCAACTCAGAGACCACATCCCCAATTCAAAGACCACATCCCTCACACACAGACCACATTCCCCAATTCAAACACCAAACCCCCCAATTCAAAGACCAAACCCCGCCCAAGCACAGACCAAACCCCCCCAAGCACAGACCAAACCCCCCAAGCACAGACCAAGCCCCCCCAAGCACAGACCAAATCCCCTATTCAAAGAAAAAAACCCCCCCAAGCACAGACCAAACCCACAATTCAAAGACCAAACGCAAGCACAGATCAAACCTCCTCAAGCACAGACCAAACCCCTCAAGCACAGACCAACCCCCCAAGCACAGACCAAATCCCCTATTCAAAGACCAAGCCCCCCCAAGCACAGACCAAATCCCCTATTCAAAGAAAAAACCCCCCCAAGCACAGACCAAATCCCCTATTCAAAGAAACCCCCCCCCCAAGCACAGACCAAACCCCCAATTCAAAGACCAAACGCAAGCACAGATCAAACCTCAAGCACAGACCAAACCCCCTCAAGCACAGACCAACCCCCCAAGCACAGACCAAATCCCCTATTCAAAGACCAAGCCCCCCCCAGCACAGACCAAATCCCCTATTCAAAGAAAACCCCCCCAAGCACAGACCAAACCCACAATTCAAAGACCAAACGCAAGCACAGACCAACCCCCCCAAGCACAGACCAAACCACACCCAAGCACAGACCAAATCCCCTATTCAAAGAAAACCCCCCCAAGCACAGACCAAACCCACAATTCAAAGACCAAACGCAAGCACAGACCAAACCCCCCCAAGCACAGACCAAACCCCCCCCAAGCACAGACCAAACCCCCCCCAAGCACAGACCAACCCCCCCCAAGCACAGACCAACCCCCCCCAAACACAGACCAAACCCCCCCCAAGCACAGACCAAACCCCCCCCAAGCACAGACCAACCCCCCCCAAGCACAGACCAACCCCCCCCAAGCACAGACCAACCCCCCCCAAGCACAGACCAACCCCCCCCAAGCACAGACCAGCCCCCCCCAAGCACAGACCAACCCCCCCCCAAGCACAGACCAACCCCCCCCAAGCACAGACCAACCCCCCCCAAGCACAGACCAAACCCCCCAATTCAAAGACCAAACTCCCCAAGCACAGACCAAGCCCCCCCCAAGCACAGACCAAACCCCCCCCAAGCACAGACCAAACCCCCCCCAAGCACAGACCAACCCCCCCCAAGCACACATGAAACCCCCTCAAGCACAGACCAACCCCCCCAAGCACAGACCAACCCCCCCAAGCACAGACCAAACCACACCCAAGCACAGACCAACCCCCCCAAGCACAGACCAAACCCCCAATTCAAAGACCAAATGCAAGCACAGACCAAACCTCCTCAAGCACAGACCAACCCCCCCAAGCACAGACCAAACCCCCAATTCAAAGACCAAATGCAAGCACAGACCAACCCCCCCAAGCACAGACCAAACCACCCCCAAGCACAGACCAACCCCCCCCAAGCACAGACCAACCCCCCCCAAGCACAGACCAACCCCCCCCCAAGCACAGACCAAACCCCCCCAAGCACAGACCAAACCCCCAATTCAAAGACCAAATGCAAGCACAGACCAACCCCCCCAAGCACAGACCAAACCCCCAATTCAAAGACCAAATGCAAGCACAGACCAACCCCCCCAAGCACAGACCAAACCACCCCCAAGCACAGACCAACCCCCCCCAAGCACAGACCAACCCCCCCCAAGCACAGACCAACCCCCCCCCAAGCACAGACCAACCCCCCCCAAGCACAGACCAACCCCCCCCAAGCACAGACCAACCCCCCCCAAGCACAGACCAACCCCCCCCAAGCACAGACCAACCCCCCCCAAGCACAGACCAACCCCCCCCAAGCACAGACCAACCCCCCCCAAGCACAGACCAACCCCCCCAAGCACAGACCAACCCCCCCCAAGCACAGACCAACCCCCTCCACGCACAGACCAACCCCCCCCAGCACAGACAACCCCCCCGAAGCACAGACCAAACCCCCCAATTCAAAGACCAAACTCCCCAAACAGACCAAGACCCCCCAAGCACAGACCAAGCCCCCCAAGCACAGACCAAATCCCCTATTCAAAGACAAAACCGCCCCCAAGCACAGACCAAACCCCCAATTCAAAGACCAAACGCAAGCACAGACCAAACCTCCTCAAGCACAGACCAAACCCCCTCAAGCACAGACCAACCCCCCCAAGGACAGACCAAACCTCCTCAAGCACAGACCAACCCCCCCAAGCACAGACCAAACCCCCAATTCAAAGACCAAACGCAAGCACAGACCAAGCCCCCTCAAGCACAGACCAAGCCCCCTCAAGCACAGACCAAGCCCCCTCAAGCACAGACCAAACACCCTCAAGCACAGACCAAACCCCCTCAAGCACAGACCAACCCCCCCACCACAGACCAAACCCCCCAAGCACAGACCAAACCCCCCCCAAGCACAGACCAAATCCCCTATTCAAAGACAAAATCCCCCTCAAGCACAGACCAAATCCCCTGTTCAAAGACCAAACCCCCCCCAAGCACAGACCAAATCCCCTATTCAAAGACAAAATCCCCCTCAAGCACAGACCAAATCCCCTGTTCAAAGACCTAACCCCCCCCAAGCACAGACCAAACCCCCCCCAAGCACAGACCAAACCCCCCATTCAAAGACAAAATCCCCCTCAAGCACAGACCAAATCCCCTGTTCAAAGACCAAACCCCCCCAAGCACAGACCAAACCCCCCCCAAGCACAGACCAAACCCCCCCCAAGCACAGACCAACCCCCCCAAGCACAGACCAACCCCCCCCAAGCACAGACCAACCCCCTCCAAGCACAGACCAAACCCCCCCCAAGCACAGACCAAACCCCCCATTCAAAGACAAAATCCCCCTCAAGCACAGACCAAATCCCCTGTTCAAAGACCAAACCCCCCCCAAGCACAGACCAACCCCCTCCAAGCACAGACCAAACCCCCCCCAAGCACAGACCAAACCCCCCATTCAAAGACAAAATCCCCCTCAAGCACAGACCAAATCCCCTGTTCAAAGACCAAACCCCCCCCAAGCACAGACCAAACCCCCCCCAAGCACAGACCAAACCCCCCCCAAGCACAGACCAACCCCCCCCAAGCACAGACCAACCCCCTCCAAGCACAGACCAAACCCCCCCCAAGCACAGACCAAACCCCCCATTCAAAGACAAAATCCCCCTCAAGCACAGACCAAATCCCCTGTTCAAAGACCAAACCCCCCCCAAGCACAGACCAACCCCCTCCAAGCACAGACCAAACCCCCCCCAAGCACAGACCAAACCCCCCATTCAAAGACAAAATCCCCCTCAAGCACAGACCAAATCCCCTGTTCAAAGACCAAACCCCCCCCAAGCACAGACCAAACCCCCCCCAAGCACAGACCAAACCCCCCCCAAGCACAGACCAACCCCCCCCAAGCACAGACCAACCCCCCCCAAGCACAGACCAAACCCCCTCAAGCACAGACCAACCCCCCCCAAGCACAGACCAACCCCCCCCAAGCACAGACCAAACCCCCTCAAGCACAGACCAACCCCCCCCAAGCACAGACCAACCCCCCCCAAGCACAGACCAACCCCCCCCAAGCACAGACCAAACCCCCCCCAAGCACAGACCAACCCCCCCCAAGCACAGACCAAACCCCCCCCAAGCACAGACCAACCCCCCCCAAGCACAGACCAAACCCCCCCCAAGCACAGACCAAACCCCCCCCAAGCACAGACCAACCCCCCCCAAGCACAGACCAACCCCCCCCAAGCACAGACCAACCCCCCCCAAGCACAGACCAACCCCCCCCAAGCACAGACCAACCCCCCCCAAGCACAGACCAAACCCCCCCCAAGCACAGACCAACCCCCCCCAAGCACAGACCAAACCCCCCCCAAGCACAGACCAACCCCCCCCAAGCACAGACCAACCCCCCCCAAGCACAGACCAAACCCCCCCCAAGCACAGACCAACCCCCCCCAAGCACAGACCAACCCCCCCAAGCACAGACCAACCCCCCCAAGCACAGACCAACCCCCCCCAAGCACAGACCAACCCCCCCCAAGCACAGACCAACCCCCCCCAAGCACAGACCAACCCCCCCCAAGCACAGACCAACCCCCCCAAGCACAGACCAACCCCCCCAAGCACAGACCACCCCCCCCAAGCACAGACCAAACCACCCCCAAGCACAGACCAAACCACCCCCAAGCACAGACCAACCCCCCCAAGCACAGACCAACCCCCCCCAAGCACAGACCACCCCCCCCAAGCACAGACCACACCTCCTCAAGCACAGACCAAACCCCCTCAAGCACAGACCAACCCCCCCCAAGCACAGACCAACCCCCCCCAAGCACAGACCAAACACCCCCCAAGCACAGACCAACCCCCCCCAAGCACAGACCAAACACCCCCCAAGCACAGACCAACCCCCCCCAAGCACAGACCAACCCCCCCCAAGCACAGACCAACCCCCCCCAAGCACAGACCAAACCACCCCCAAGCACAGACCAACCCCCCCAAGCACAGACCAACCCCCCCCAAGCACAGACCAACCCCCCCCAAGCACAGACCAACCCCCCCAAGCACAGACCAACCCCCCCCAAGCACAGACCAACCCCCCCAAGCACAGACCAACCCCCCCCAAGCACAGACCAAACCCCCCCAAGCACAGACCAAACCCCCCCCAAGCACAGACCAACCCCCCCCAAGCACAGACCAAACCCCCCCAAGCACAGACCAAACCCCCCCCAAGCACAGACCAAATCCCCTATTCAAAGACAAAATCCCCCTCAAGCACAGACCAAATCCCCTGTTCAAAGACCAAACCCCCCCCAAGCACAGACCAAATCCCCTATTTAAAGACAAAATCCCCCTCAAGCACAGACCAAATCCCCTGTTCAAAGACCAAACCCCCCCCAAGCACAGACCAAACCCCCCCCAAGCACAGACCAAACCCCCCATTCAAAGACAAAATCCCCCTCAAGCACAGACCAAATCCCCTGTTCAAAGACCAAACCCCCCCCAAGCACAGACCAAACCCCCCCCAAGCACAGACCAAACCCCCCCCAAGCACAGACCAAACCCCCCCCAAGCACAGACCAAACCCCCCCAAGCACAGACCAAACCCCCCCAAGCACAGACCAACCCCCCCCAAGCACAGACCAACCCCCCCCAAGCACACACCAAACCCCCCCCAAGCACAGACCAACCCCCCCCAAGCACAGATCAAACCCCCCCAAGCACAGACCAAATCCCCTATTCAAAGACCAAACCCCCCCCAAGCACAGACCAACCCCCCCAAGCACAGACCAAACCCTCCCAAGCACAGACCAAATCCCCAATTCAAAGATGAAACCCAAGCACAGACCAAATCCCCTCCAAGCACAGACCAAATCCCCTCCAAAGCACAGACCAAACCCTCCCAAGCACAGACCAAATCCCCAATTCAAAGACCAAACCCAAGCACAAACCAAATCCCCTCCAAGCACAGACCAAACCCCTCCCAAGCACAGACCAAACCCCCTATTCAAAGACCAAACCTGCCCCAAGCACAGACCAACCCCCCCCCAAGCACTGACCAAATCCCCAAATTCAAAGACCAAACCCCCCCAAGCACAGACCAAAGCCCCAATTCAAAGATCAAATCCCCTCAAGCACAGACCAAATCCCCAATTCAAAGACCAAATCCCCCAAATCAAAGACCAAATCCCCAAAGGCACAGACCAAACCCCCAATTCAAAGACCAAACCCCCAATTCAAAAACCAAACCCCCAATTCAAAGACAAATCCCCAATTCAAAGACCAACCCCCACACACACAGACCAAATTTTCTAATTAAAAAAGAAAAAACAAACCAAAAATCACACCTCAAATAAACCACAAAGCTCTAAGGCCACAAAACATGAGCTAACACCACAGAACTTACCTTGAGGAGAGCTGAACCCCAAATGAGCTCCCTGGCCAGAGGCTGTGCCTCATATACCACAGGCCCCACCCACAACCCCTCCCTCAATGGGTTGGGGCAGGGCAGGGGTACATCACCAGCTGGGACAAAAGCACCCTGATAAGCCACAGCTGGGTTTTTGTTTTACCTGGATCTGGCTCTGTGGCTGCTCCCTATCTGCCCCAAAGCTGCTCCCAGGCTGCTCAGAAAGTGTCTTGGCTGTTCCATATCTGCTCACTCTGCTCCGTGAGTCCCCTGTGGCTTAATTTTTCTGCTTGTCTTCGTCTGGGTCAGATGGGTGAGACTCAGAGATTCAGACTTTGAAGCTGAGACCCAGGGACTGAGACTCTAGGGCTCAGACTAGGGCTGACAATCTGGGACTCACACTCTATGGCTAAGACTCCAGCTGAGACTGTCTGAAACTCTGTGGCTGAGACAGTGACTGACACTGGGCCTGAGACTTTGGAACTGATACTCTCAGACTCTGTGGCTAAGAATGCTGCTGAGACTCTATGGCTAAGACTGTGGAATTCAGACTTTGGGGATGAGACTCTGGGACTACAACTCTGAGATTCAGACTTCAAGGCTGTCTGTAGCTGAGATTGTGGCTAAGACTCTGAGATTCAGATTTTGGGGCAGAGACTGCAGCTGAGACTCTGTCTCTAGGTCAGACTCTGTGGCTAAGACTCCAGGGCCCATATTCTGAGCTGAGACTATGGCTAAGATTCAGCAGCTGAGACTCTGGGGCTGATACTCTGCAGCTGAGACTCTGGGGCTGTGACTCCAGGGCTCAGGCTCTGGGGCTGAGACTGCGCCTGAAACTCTGTGGCTCATACTCTGCATCTCAGACTTTGAATCTAAGACTCTGTGACCGAGACTCTGTAATAAAGACTCTGTGGCTGACATGGTGGCTGACGCTCCGGGCCTCAGACTTCAGAGCTGATAGACTCAGACTGTGGCTGAGAGTCTGTGGCTGAGAGTCTGTTGCTGAGAGTCTGTGGCTGAAACAGTGCCTTAGGCACTGGGCCTCAAACTTTGGAGGTGATACTTTCAGACTCAGTCTCTGTGACTGAGGCTGCTGCTGAGAGTCTGTGGCTGAGAGTCTGTGGATGAATTGATTCCTTACACTCTGGGTCTCAAACTATGTAGCTGATACTTTCAGACTCAGACTCTGTGGCCAGAGTCTAACCCTACACCCCTAACCCCGAATCCCTAACCCTAACCCCTAACTGCCTAACCCTAAACCATAACCCCTTAACCATAACCCCCGAACACTAATCCGCCAACCCTGACCCACTAACCCAAACCTTAACACTAACCCTAACCCAGTAACCCTAACAATACCCCTCCCCCTAACCCTGACCCTAACCCCAAACCCCTAACCCTAATGCTCACCCTATCCCTAACACCTAATGTCTAATTCATAACCCTAAACCTTGCTTTCCACCTCAGAGTCCATTTGAGTGCAACATCTCCATGGCTTGACCTTGGCCAGCCTGCATCTGAGTTGGGCAGTATAACTGGCCTCTGCTCGCACAGAAAAAGAAGCAGGACTGAAAGGTGCTGCTGGACTTCTTCGACGGAGTGCAAGCTTTGCAACGCTGCCACCTACATTGCTGTCGCTCCTTGCTTTCCCACCTCAGAGTCCATTTGAATGCAAACATTTGGGGAAGGATCCCGGCCATTCTGTAGGACTGTATGTGAGTAGAGCACGAACGTTTGGCCTCTGATACCACAAAAAAAGAGCCAGGGCTGAAAGATGCTGCTGGGCCTGCTCAGCGCACAGTAAGCTTTGCACCAGTGCACCTGCATTGCTCTCGCTCCTTGCTTCCCACCTCAGAATCCATTTGAGTGCAACATCTCCATGGCTTGACCTTGGCCAGCCTGCATCTTTGTCGAGCAGTATGACTGGACTCTGCTCCCACAGAAAAAGAAGCAGGACTGAAAGATGTTGCTGGACCTCTTCTATGGAGTGCAAGCTTTGTAAAGCTGAAACCTACACTGCTGTCGCCCCTTGCTTTCCCACCTCAGAGTCCATTTGAATGCAGATGTTTGGGTACAGATCCCGGCCATTCTGCAGGACTGTATGTGAGTAGAGCACGAACATTTGGCCTCTGATACCACAAAAAAAGAGCCAGGGCTGAAAGATGCTGCTGGGCCTGCTCAGCGCACAGTAAGCTTAGCAGCAGTGCACCTGCATTGCTGTCACTCCTTGCTTCCCACCTCAGAGTCCATTTGAGTGCAACATCTCCATGGCTTGACCTTGGCCAGCCTGCACCAGAGTTGGGCAGTATGACTGGCCTCTGCTCCCACAGAAAAAGAAGCAGGACTGAAAGATGCTGCTGGACCTCTTCTATGGAGAGCAAGCTTAGCACCAGTGCCACCTGAATTGCTGTCGCTCCTTGCTTTCCCACCTCAGAGTCCATTTGAATGCAGACATTTGGGGACAGATCCCGGCCATTCTGCAGGACTGTATGTGAGTAGAGCACAAACGTTTGGCCTCTACCCTCACAAAAAAAGAGCCAGGGCTGAAAGATACTGCTGGGCTTATTCGGCGCACAGTAGTCTTTGCATCGGTGCCACCTGCATTGCTCTCGCTCCTTGCTTCCCACCTCAGAGTCCATTTGAGTGCAACATCTCCATGGCTTGACCTTGGCCAGCCTGCATCTGAGTCGAGCAGTATGATTGGCCTCTGCTCCCACAAAAAAAGAGCCAGGGCTGAAAGGTGCTGCTGGTCCTGTTCGTCGCACAGTAACCTTTGCATCGGTGCCACCAGCATTGCTCTCGCTCCTTGCTTCCCACCTCAGAGTCCATTTGAGTGCCATATCTCCATGGCTTGACCTTGGCCAGCCTGCACCTGAGTCGAGCAGTATGACTGGCCTCGGCTCCCACAAAAAAAAGAAGCAGGACTGAAAGATGCTGCTGGAGCTCTTCTAAGGCTTGCAAGCTTTGCACCGGTGCCACCTGCATTGCTGTCGCTCCTTGCTTTCCCACCTCAGAGTCCATTTGAATGCACACGTTTGAAGACATCCCGGCCATTCTACAGGACTGTATGTGAGTAGAGCATGAATATTTGGCCTCTGCTCTCACAAAAAAAGAGCCAGGGCTGAAAGATGCTGCTGGGCCTCTTCGGCGCACAGTAAGCTTTGCAAAGGTGACACCTGCATTGCTCTCGCTCCTTGCTTCCCACCTCAGAGTCCATTTGAGTGCAACATCTCCATGGCTTGACCTTGGCCAGCCTGCACCTGAGTCGGGCAGTATGATTGGCCTCTGTTCCCACAGAAAAAAAAGCAGGACTGAAAGATGCTGCTGGACCTCTTCTATGGAGTGCAAGCTTTGCAGCGGTTCCACCTGCATTGCGGTGGCTCCTTGCTTTCCCACTTCAGAGTCCATTTGAATGTAGACGTTTGGGGATGGATCACGGCCATTCTGCAGGACTGTATCTGAGTAGAGCAGGAAAGTTTGGCCTCTGCTCCCACAAAAAAAGAGCCAGGGCTGAGAGATGCTCCTGGGCCTGTTCGGTGCACTTTGAGCTTTGCACCGATGCCACCTGCATTGCTGTCGCTCCTTGCTTTCCCACCTCAGAGACCATTTGAATGCAGACGTTAGGAGATGGTTCCCGGCCATTCTGCAGGACTGTATGTGAGTAGAGCACAAACGTTTGGCCTCTGCTCTCACAAAAAAAGAGCCAGGGCTGAAAGATGCTCCTGGGGCTGTTCGGCACACTGTAACCTTTGCAACGGTGACACCTGCATTGCTCTCGCTCCTTGCTTCCCACCTCAGAGTCCATTTGAGTGCAACATCTCCATGGCTTGACCGTGGCCAGCCTGCATCTGAGTCGAGCAGTATGATTGGCCTCTGCTCCCACAGAAAAAGAAGCAAGACTGAAAGATGCTGCTGGACCTCTTCTATGGAGTGCAAGCTTTGCACCGGTGCCACCTGCATTGCTGTCGCTCCTTGCTTCCCACCTCAGAGTCTATTTAAATGCAGAAGTTTGGGGATGGATCCCGGCCATTCTGCAGGACTATATCTGAGTAGAGCAGGAACGTTTGGCCTTTGCTCCCACAAAAAAAGAGCCATGGTTGAAAGATGCTGCTTTGCCTGTTTGCCACACAGTAAGCTTTGCAAAGGTGCCACCTGCATTGCTGTCGCTCCTTGCTTTCCCACCTCAGAGTCCATTTGAATGCACACGTTTGGGGACGGATCCTGGCCATTCTGCAGGACTGTATCTGAGTAGAGCACAAACGTTTGGCCTCTGCTCTCACAAAAAAAGAGGCAGGGCTGAAAGATGCTCCTGGGGCTGTTCGGTGCACAGTAGACTTCGCAACGGTGCCACCTGCATTGCCCTCGCTCCTTGCTTCCCACCTCAGAGTCCATTTGAGTGCAACATCTCCATGGCTTGACCTTGGCCAGCCTGCATCTGAGTCGGGCAGGTATGATTGGCCTCTGCTCCCACAGAAAAAGAAGCAGGACTGAAAGATGCTGCTGGAGCTCTTCTATGGAGTGCAAGCTTTGCAATGGTGACACCTACATTGCTGTCGCTCCTTGCTTTCCCACCTCAGAGTCCATTTGAATGCAGACGTTTGAAGACTGATCCCGGCCATTCTGCAGGACTGTATCTGAGTAGAGCACGAACGTTTGGTCTCTGCTCGCACAAAAAAAGAGCCAGGGTTGAAAGATGCTGCTTTGCCTGTTTGCCACACAGTAAGCTTTGCACCAGTGCCACCTGCATTGCTGTCGCTCCTTGCTTTCCCACCTCAGAGACCATTTGAATGCACACGTTTGGGGACGGATCCCGGCCATTCTGCAGGACTGTATGTGAGTAGAGCATGAACGTTTGGCCTCTGCTCTCACAAAAAAAGAGCCAGGGCTGAAAGATGCTCCTGGGCCTGTTCGGTGCACAGTAAACTTTGCAACGGTGCCACCTGCATTGCCCTCGCTCCTTGCTTCCCACCTCAGAGTCCATTTGAGTGCAACATCTCTATCGCATGACCTTGGCCAGCTTGCATCTGAGTCGAGCAGGTATGATTGGACCACTCCCAGACCAAATTCTCCACTACCAGACCAAATTCTCCATTCCCAGATCAAATTCCCCAATCAGGAATTAAGTTGTCCAATCCAAGCCCCAATTCCCCTATCCAAGGCCGAATTCCCCTATCCCAGGCCCAATTCCCCTATCCCAGGCCCAATTCCCCTATCAGGAATTAAGTTCTCCAATCCAAGACCAAAGTCTCCAGTCACAGAACTGAAGCACGGAATCAGATTCTACTACTCAAGGAGAGTTATAAAGCAGGTATATTCATTACGGCGCTGGGTGCAAGGGGGATCACTCCTCCTAACTTGCACACTGAGGGGTTAAGGAAGCGGATATTTATCACACTCAAACATGCATATTCATTAGGCTCCCAAGAGAGCGGAAGGGATATTACAATTAGTTTAGGCACTCATTATCAGAAGTCACCTCCCTTTTGGCGCTTGCGCACTGCCCTCCGATGGTCGTGGGCAGGGGTCTTCAAGATGAAGTAAGCAGTCTTCCTCAGGGTGCACTTTCCACCTTTGGCACAGTTGGATGCCCCAGTAATCACAATTAGCTTAAACCAGCCATATCTGCAAGTTTCTGAGGGCTGGCAAAGATATAGAGCAGTGTGAACTTGGTCAGGACAAGATGGGCAGACAAGGAGTATCCCAAGCTAGCAGATGTTCGGGAGCCACAGTCTCCAAACTAACTGATAAATAAGAAGGATGGTAAGAGAGAATTCACTGTTGTTAGTAACACAGCTGAATTCTGTTGTCACACCACAGGCTTCCAACACAAACCTTATTCTCTCAGACCTAAGTTAAATTAAGAGTGTTTTAACCCTAAGTTTCGCTGGCACTTGCTCTCCTTCTATTAGACCGAGTTCGCCAAACCCAGACCGAGTTCGCCAAACACAGACCAAGTTCCCCCAGCACAGACCAAGTTCTACACTCACAGACCGAGTTTCGCCAGCACAGAACAAGTTCTCAATTCAAAGACCGAGTTCCCCCAGCACAGACCCGGTTCACCCAGCACAGACCCAGTTCTCAATTCAAACAAACAGGTCCCCCAGCACAGACCCAGTTCTCCATTAAAAGTCCCGTGTCCACCAGCACACACCCAGGTCTCCCAGCACAGACCCAGTTCCCAATTCAAAGACCCGGGCCCAACAGCACAGACCCAGGTCACCCAGCATAGACCCAGTGCTCAATTCAAAGACCCAGGTCCCCCAGCACACACCCAGTTCTCAATTCAAAGACCCAGGTCCCCCAGCACAGACCCAAGTCCCCCAGCACAGACCCAGTTCTCAATTCAAAGACCCAGGTCCCCCGGCACAGACCCACTTCTCAATTCAAAGACCGAGATCCTGCAGGACAAACCCAAGTCCCCCAGCACAGACCCAGTTCTCAATTCAAAGACCCAGCTCCCCCAGCAGTCATCCAGGGCCCCCAGCACAGACCCACTTCTCAATTCAAAGACCCAGGACCCCCAGCACACACCCAGGTCACCCAGCACAGACCCAGTTCTCAATTCAAAAACCCAGGTCCCCCAGCACACACCCAGGTCACCCAGCACAGACCCTGTTCTCAATACAAAGACCCAGGTCCCCCAGCACAGACCCAGTTCTCAATTCAAAGGGCCAAGTCCTCCCGCACAGACCCAGGTCTCAATTCAAAGGACCAGGTCCCCCAGCACAGACCCAGTGCTCAATTCAAAAACCCAGGTCCCCCAGCACAGACCCAAATCCCCCCAGCATACACCCAGGTCTCCCAGCACAGACCCACTTCTCAATACAAAGACCCAGGTCCCCCAGCACAGACCCAGCTCCCCCAGCACTCATCCAGGGCCCCCAGCACTCACCCAGGTCTCAATTCAAAGACCCAGGACCCCCAGCACACACTCAGGTCCCCTAGCACAGACCCAGTTCTCAATTCAAAAACCCAAGTCCCCCAGCACAGACCCAGTTCTCAATTCAAAGACCCAGGTCCCCCAGCACACACCCAGGTCCCCCAGCACAGACCCAGTGCTCAATTCAAAAACCCAGGTCCCCCAGCACCGACCCAGTTCTCAATTCAAAGACCCAGGTCCCCCAGCACAGACCCACTTCTCAATTCAAAGGCCCAGGTCCCCCAGCACAGACCCAGTTCGCAGCTCTATGACCGAGCTCCCCCAGCACAGAGACAGGTCCTCCAGCACAGACCCAGTTCTCAATTCAAAGACCCAGGTCCCCCAGCACACACCCAGGTCCCCCAGCACAGACCCAGGATGCCCAGTACAGACCCAGGTCCCCCAGCACCGACCCAGGTCCCCCAGCACTGACCCAGGTCCCCCAGCACAGACCCAGGTCCCCCAGCACTGACCCAGGTCTCCCAGCACCGACCCAGGCCTCAATTCAAAGACCCCGGTCTCCCAGCACAGACCCAGTTCTCAATTCAAAGACCCAGGTCCCCCAGCACAGACCCACTTCTCAATTCAAAGACCCAGGTCCCCCAGCACACACCCAGTTCTCCATTCAAAGGCCCAGGTCCCCCAGCACAGACCCAGCTCCCCCAGCACCGACCCAGGTCCCCCAGTACACACCCAGGTCCGCCAGCACAGACCCAGGTCTCAATTCAAAGACCCAGGTCCCCCAGTACACACCCAGGACCCCCAGCACACACCCAGTTCTCAATTCAAAGACCCAGGTCCCCCAGCACACACCCAGGTCCCCCAGCAGAGACCCAGTGCTCAATTCAAAAACCCAGGTCCCCCAGCACACACCCAGTTCACCCAGCACAGACCCTGCTCCCCCAGCACTCATCCAGGTCCCCCAGCACTCAACCAGGTCTCAATTAAAAGACCCAGGACCACCAGCACACACCCAGGTCCCCCAGCACAGACCCAGTGCTCAATTCAAAAACCCAGGTCCCCCAGCACACACCCAGTTCACCCAGCACAGACCCAGTTCTCAATTCAAAGACCCAGGTCCCCCAGCACAGACCCACTTCTCAATTCAAAAACCCAGGTCCCCCAGCACACACCCAGTGCTCAATTCAAAGGGCCAGGTCCCCCAGCACAGACCCAGGTCTCAATTCAAAGAAACAGGTCCCCCAGCACAGACCCAGTTCTCCATTAAAAGACCCGTGTCCACCAGCACACACCCAGGTCTCCCAGCACAGACCCAGTTCCCAATTCAAAGACCCGGGCCCAACAGCACAGACCCAGTGCTCAATTCAAAGACCCAGGTCCCCCAGCACACACCCAGTTCTCAATTCAAAGACCCAGGTCCGCCAGCACAGACCCAAGTCCCCCAGCACACACCCACTTCTCAATTCAAAGACCCAGGTCCCCCAGCAAAGACCCACTTCTCAATACAAAGACCGAGGTCCCCAGCACACACCCAGGTCCCCCAGCACAGACCCAGTTCTCAATTCAAAGACCCAGGTCCCCCAGCACAGACCCAGTGCTCCATTCAAAGACCCAGGTCCAACAGCACAGACCCAGGTCCCCCAGCACAGACCCAGCCCCCCAGCACTCATCCAGGGCCCCCAGCACTCACCCAGGTCTCAATTCAAAGACCCAGGACCCCCAGCACACACTCAGGTCCCCTAGCACAGACCCAGTTCTCACTTCGAAGACTCAGGTCCCCCAGCACACACCCAGGTCCCCCAGCACAGACCCAGTGCTCAATTCAAAAACCCAGGTCCCCCAGCACACACCCAGTTCACCCAGCACAGACCCTGCTCCCCCAGCACTCATCCAGGGCCCCCAGCACTCAACCAGGTCTCAATTCAAAGACCCAGGACCACCAGCACACACCCAGGTCCCCCAGCACAGACCCAGTGCTCAATTCAAAAACCCAGGTCCCCCAGCACACACCCAGTTCACCCAGCACAGACCCAGTTCTCAATTCAAAGACCCAGGTCCCCCAGCACAGACCCACTTCTCAATTCAAAAACCCAGGTCCCCCAGCACACACCCAGGTCTCAATTCAAAGGGCCAGGTCCCCCAGCACAGACCCAGGTCTCAATTCAAAGAAACAGGTCCCCCAGCACAGACCCAGTTCTCCATTAAAAGACCCGTTTCCACCAGCACACATCCAGGTCTCCCAGCACAGACCCAGTTCCCAATTCAAAGACCCGGGCCCAACAGCACAGACCCAGGTCACCCAGCATAGACCCACTGCTCAATTCAAAGACCCAGGTCCCCCAGCACACACCCAGTTCTCAATTCAAAGACCCAGGTCCGCCAGCACAGACCCAAGTCCCCCAGCACACACCCAGGTCTCAATTCAAAGACCCAGGTCCCCCAGCACAGACCCACTTCTCAATTCAAAGACCGAGATCCTGCAGGACAGACCCAAGTCCCCCAGCACAGACCCAGTTCTCAATTCAAAGACCCAGGTCCCCCAGCACACACCCAGTTCTCAATTCAAAGACCCAGGTCCCCCAGCACACACCCAGCTCCCCCAGCAGTCATCCAGGGCCCCCAGCACTCACCCAGGTCTCAATTCAAAGACCCAGGACCCCCAGCACACACCCAGGTCACCCAGCACAGACCCAGTTCTCAATTCAAAAACCCAGGTCCCCCAGCACTCACCCAGGTCACCCAGCACAGACCCTGTTCCCAATTTAAAGACCCAGGTCCGCCAGCACACACCCAGGTCACCCAGCACAGACCCTGTTCTCAATTCAAAGACCCAGGTCCCCCAGCACAGACCCAGGTCTCAATTCAAAGGGCCAAGTCCTCCCGCTCAGACTCAGGTCTCAATTCAAAGGACCAGGTCCCCCAGCACAGACCCACTTCCCAATACAAAGACCTAGGTCCCCCAGCACAGACCCAGTGCTCCATTCAAAGACCCAGGTCCAACAGCACAGACCCAGGTCCCCCAGCACAGACCCAGCTCCCCCAGCACTCATCCAGGGCCCCCAGCACTCACCCAGGTCTCAACTCAAAGACCCAGGTCCCCCAGCACACACCCAGGTCCCCCAGCACAGACCCAGTTCTCAATTCAAAGACCCAGGTCCCCCAGCACACACCCAGGTCCCCCAGCACAGACCCAGTGCTCAATTCAAAAACCCAGGTCCCCCAGCACAGACCCAAGTCCCCCAGCACAGACCCAGTTCCCAATTCAAAGACCCAGGTCCCCCAGCACACACCCAGTTCTCAATTCAAAGACCCAGGTCCCCCAGCACAGACCCAGTTCTCAAGTCAAAGACCCAGGTCCCCCAGCACAGACCCAGTTCTCAGTTCTATGACCGAGCTCCCCCAGCACAGAGACAGGTCCTCCAGCACAGACCCAGTTCTCAATTCAAAGACCCAGGTCCCCCAGCACACACCCAGGTACCCCAGCACAGACCCAGGATGCCCAGTACAGACCCAGCTCCCCCAGCACCGACCCAGGTCCCCCAGCACTGACCCAGGTCCCCCAGAACCGACCCAGGTCTCCCAGCACCGACCCACGTCTCAATTCAAAGACCCCGGTCTCCCAGCACAGACCCACTTCTCAATTCAAAGACCCAGGTCCCCCAGCACACACCCAGGTCTCAATTCAAAGACCCAGGTCCCCCAGCACACACCCAGGTCCCCCAGAACCGACCCAGGTCTCCCAGCACCGACCCAGGTCTCAATTCAAAGACCCCGGTCTCCCAGCACAGACCCAGTTCTCAATTCAAAGACCCAGGTCCCCCAGCACAGACCCACTTCTCAATTCAAAGACCCAGGTCCCCCAGCACAGACCCAGCTCCCCCAGCACACACCCAGGTCCCCCAGTACAGACCCAGGTCCGCCAGCACAGACCCAGGTCTCAATTCAAAGACCCAGGTCCCCCAGCACACACCCAGGTCCCACAGCACACACCCAGTTCTCAATTCAAAGACCCAGGTCCCCCAGCACAGACCCAGCTCCCCAGCACAGACCCAGGTCGCCCAGCACAAACCCAGGTCGCCCAGCACTCATCCAGGGCCCCCAGCACTCACCCAGGTCTCAATTCAAAGACCCAGGTCCCCCAGCACACACCCAGGTCCCCCAGCACAGACCCACTTCTCAATTCAAAGACCGAGATCCCGCAGGACAGACCCAAGTCCCCCAGCACAGACCCAGTTCTCAATTCAAAGGCCCAGGTCCCTCAGCACACACCCAAATCCCCCCAGAACAGACCCAGGTCTCCCAGCACAGACCCAGTTCTCAATTCAAAGACCCAGGTCCCCCAGCACAGACCCAGTGCTCCATTCAAAGACTCAGGTCCAACAGCACAGACCCAGGTCCCCCAGCACAGACCCAGCCCCCCAGCACTCATCCAGGGCCCCCAGCACTCACCCAGGTCTCAATTCAAAGACCCAGGACCCCCAGCACACACTCAGGTCCCCTAGCACAGACCCAGTTCTCACTTCGAAGACTCAGGTCCCCCAGCACACACCCAGGTCCCCCAGCACAGACCCAGTGCTCAATTCAAAGACCCAGGTCCCGCAGCACAGACCCAGTTCTCAATTCAAAGAGCCAGGTCCCTCAGCACAGACCCAGCTCACCCAGCACAGACCCTGCTCCCCCAGCACTCACCCAGGGCCCCCAGCACTCACCCAGGTCTCAATTCAAACACCCAGGACCCCCAGCACACACCCAGGTCCCCCAGCACAGACCCAGTGCTCAATTCAAAAACCCAGGTCCCCCAGCACACACCCAGTTCACCCAGCACAGACCCAGTTCTCAATTCAAAGACCCAGGTCCCCCAGCACAGACCCACTTCTCAATTCAAAAACCCAGGTCCCCCAGCACAGACCCACTTCTCAATTCAAAGACCCAGGTCCCCCAGCACAGACCCAGGTCTCAATTCAAAGGGCCAGGTCCCCCAGCACAGACCCAAATCCCCCAGAACAGACCCAGGTCCCCCAGCACAGACCCAGTTCTCAATTCAAAGACCCAGGTCCCCCAGCACACACCCAGGTCCCCCAGCACAGACCCAGTGCTCAATTCAAAAACCCAGGTCCCCCAGCACAGACCCAAGTCCCCCAGCACAGACCCAGTTCCCAATTCAAAGACCCAGGTCCCCCAGCACACACCCAGTTCTCAATTCAAAGACCCAGGTCCCCCAGCACAGACCCAGTTCTCAAGTCAAAGACCCAGGTCCCCCAGCACAGACCCAGTTCTCAGTTCTATGACCGAGCTCCCCCAGCACAGAGACAGGTCCTCCAGCACAGACCCAGTTCTCAATTCAAAGACCCAGGTCCCCCAGCACACACCCAGGTACCCCAGCACAGACCCAGGATGCCCAGTACAGACCCAGCTCCCCCAGCACCGACCCAGGTCCCCCAGCACTGACCCAGGTCCCCCAGAACCGACCCAGGTCTCCCAGCACCGACCCACGTCTCAATTCAAAGACCCCGGTCTCCCAGCACAGACCCACTTCTCAATTCAAAGACCCAGGTCCCCCAGCACACACCCAGGTCTCAATTCAAAGACCCAGGTCCCCCAGCACACACCCAGGTCCCCCAGAACCGACCCAGGTCTCCCAGCACCGACCCAGGTCTCAATTCAAAGACCCCGGTCTCCCAGCACAGACCCAGTTCTCAATTCAAAGACCCAGGTCCCCCAGCACAGACCCACTTCTCAATTCAAAGACCCAGGTCCCCCAGCACAGACCCAGCTCCCCCAGCACACACCCAGGTCCCCCAGTACAGACCCAGGTCCGCCAGCACAGACCCAGGTCTCAATTCAAAGACCCAGGTCCCCCAGCACACACCCAGGTCCCACAGCACACACCCAGTTCTCAATTCAAAGACCCAGGTCCCCCAGCACAGACCCAGCTCCCCAGCACAGACCCAGGTCGCCCAGCACAAACCCAGGTCGCCCAGCACTCATCCAGGGCCCCCAGCACTCACCCAGGTCTCAATTCAAAGACCCAGGTCCCCCAGCACACACCCAGGTCCCCCAGCACAGACCCACTTCTCAATTCAAAGACCGAGATCCCGCAGGACAGACCCAAGTCCCCCAGCACAGACCCAGTTCTCAATTCAAAGGCCCAGGTCCCTCAGCACACACCCAAATCCCCCCAGAACAGACCCAGGTCTCCCAGCACAGACCCAGTTCTCAATTCAAAGACCCAGGTCCCCCAGCACAGACCCAGTGCTCCATTCAAAGACTCAGGTCCAACAGCACAGACCCAGGTCCCCCAGCACAGACCCAGCCCCCCAGCACTCATCCAGGGCCCCCAGCACTCACCCAGGTCTCAATTCAAAGACCCAGGACCCCCAGCACACACTCAGGTCCCCTAGCACAGACCCAGTTCTCACTTCGAAGACTCAGGTCCCCCAGCACACACCCAGGTCCCCCAGCACAGACCCAGTGCTCAATTCAAAGACCCAGGTCCCGCAGCACAGACCCAGTTCTCAATTCAAAGAGCCAGGTCCCTCAGCACAGACCCAGCTCACCCAGCACAGACCCTGCTCCCCCAGCACTCACCCAGGGCCCCCAGCACTCACCCAGGTCTCAATTCAAACACCCAGGACCCCCAGCACACACCCAGGTCCCCCAGCACAGACCCAGTGCTCAATTCAAAAACCCAGGTCCCCCAGCACACACCCAGTTCACCCAGCACAGACCCAGTTCTCAATTCAAAGACCCAGGTCCCCCAGCACAGACCCACTTCTCAATTCAAAAACCCAGGTCCCCCAGCACAGACCCACTTCTCAATTCAAAGACCCAGGTCCCCCAGCACAGACCCAGGTCTCAATTCAAAGGGCCAGGTCCCCCAGCACAGACCCAAATCCCCCAGAACAGACCCAGGTCCCCCAGCACAGGCCCAGGTCCCCCAGCACTCATCCAGGGCCCGCAGCACTCACCCAGTTCCCAATTCAAAGACCCAGGACCCCCAGCACACACCCAGGTCCCCCAGCACAGACCCAGTGCTCAATTCAAAAACCCAGGTCCCCAAGCACAGTCCCAGGTCCCCCAGCACAGACCCAGTTCCCAATTCAAAGACCCAGGTCCCCCAGCACAGACCCAGTTCTCAATTCAAAGACCCAGGTCCCCCAGCACAGACCCAGTACTCAATTCAAAGACCCAGGTCCCCCAGCACAGACCCAGTTCTCAGTTCTATGACCGAGCTCCCCCAGCACAGAGACAGGTCCTCCAGCACAGACCCAGTTCTCAATTCAAAGACCCAGGTCCCCCAGCACCGACCCAGGTCCCCCAGTACAGACCCAGCTCCCCCAGCACCGACCCAGGTCCCCCAGCACCGACCCAGGTCCCCCAGCACTGACCCAGGTCCCCCAGCACCGACCCAGGTCTCAATTCAAAGACCCAGGTCTCCCAGCACACACCCAGGTCCCCCAGCACAGACCCACTTCTCAATTCAAAGACCAAGATCCCGCAGAACAGACCCAAGTCCCCCAGCACAGACCCAGTTCTCAATTCAAAGGCTCAGGTCCCCCAGCACACACCCAAATCCCCCCAGAACAGACCCAGGTCTCCTAGCACAGAGCCACTTCTCAATACAAAGACCCAGGTCCCCAGCATACACCCAGCTCCCCCAGCACAGACCCAGTTCTCAGTTCAAAGACCCAGGTCCCCCAGCACAGACCCAGTGCTCCATTCAAAGACCCAGGTCCAACAGCACAGACCCAGGTCACCCAGCACAGACCCAGCTCCCCCAGCACTCATCCAGGGCCCCCAGCACTCACCCAGGTCTCAACTCAAAGACCCAGGACCCCCAGCACACACTCAGGTCCCCTAGCACAGACCCAGTTCTCACTTCGAAGACCCAGGTCCCCCAGCACACACCCAGGTCCCCCAGCACAGACCCAGGTCTCAATTCAAAGACTCAGGTCCCCCAGCACACACCCATGTCCCCCAGCACTGACCCAGTGATCAATCCAAAAACCCAGGTCCTCCAGCACAGACCCAGTGCTCAATTCAAAGAGCCAGGTCCCCCAGCACAGACCCAGTGCTCAATTCAAAGACCCAGGTCCCCCAGCACAGACCCTGCTCCCCCAGCACAGACCCTGCTCCCCCAGCACTCATCCAGGGCCCCCAGCACTCAACCAGGTCTCAATTCAAAGACCCAGGACCCCCAGCACACACCCAGGTCCCCCAGCACAGACCCAGTGCTCAATTCAAAAACCCAGGTCCCCCAGCACACACCCAGTTCACCCAGCACAGACCCAGTTCTCAATTCAAAGACCCAGGTCCCCCAGCACAGACCCACTTCTCAATTCAAAAACCCAGGTCCCCCAGCACACACCCAGGTCCCCCAGCACAGACCCAGTTCCCAATTCAAAGACCCAGGTCCCCCAGCACCGACCCAGTTCTCAATTCAAAGACCCAGGTCCCCCAGCACAGACCCACTTCTCAATTCAAAGACCCAGGTCCCCCAGCACAGACCCAGTTCGCAGTTCTATGACCGAGCTCCCCCAGCACAGAGACAGGTCCGCCAGCACAGACCCAGTTCTCAATTCAAAGACCCAGGTCCCCCAGCACACACCCAGGTCCCCCAGCACAGACCCAGGATGCCCAGTACAGACCCAGGTCCCCCAGCACCGACCCGGGTCCCCCAGCACTGACCCGGGTCCCCCAGGACCGACCCAGATTCCCCAGCACCGACCCAGGTTCCCCAGCACCGACCCAGGTCCCCCAGCACTGACCCAGGTCCCCCAGCACCGACCCAGGTCTCAATTCAAAGACCCAGGTCCCCCAGTACAGACCCAGTTCTCAATTCAAAGACCCAGGTCCCCCAGCACAGACCCACTTCTCAATTCAAAGACCCAGGTCCCCCAGCACACACCCAGCTCCCCCAGCACACACCCAGGTCCCCCAGTACAGACCCAGGTCCGCCAGCACAGACCCAGGTCTCAATTCAAAGACCCAGGTCCCCCAGCACACACCCAGGTCCCCCAGCACACACCCAGGTCCCCCAGCACACACCCAGTTCTCAATTCAAAGACCCAGGTCCCCCAGCACAAACCCAGTTCCCCAGCACAGACCCAGGTCGCCCAGCACAAACCCAGGTCACCCAGCACTCATCCAGGGCCCCCAGCACAGACCCACTTCTCAATTCAAAGACCCAGGACCCCCAGCACACACCCAGGTCCCCCAGCACAGACCCACTTCTCAATTCAAAGACCGAGATCCCCCAGCACAGACCCAGTTCTCAATTCAAAGGCCCAGGTCCCGCAGCACACACCCAAATCCCCCCAGAACAGACCCAGGTCTCCCAGCACAGACCCACTTCTCAATACAAAGACCGAGGTCCCCAGCACACACCCAGGTCCCCCAGCACAGACCCAGGTCTCACTTCGAAGACTCAGGTCCCCCAGCACACACCCAGGTCCCCCAGCACAGACCCACTTCTCAATTCAAAAACCCAGGTCCTCCAGCACAGACCCAGTGTTCAATTCAAAGACCCAGGTCCCCCAGCACAGACCCAGTGCTCAATTCAAAGAGCCAGGTCCCCCAGCACAGACCCAGTGCTCCATTCAAAGACCCAGGTCCAACAGCACAGACCCAGGTCCCCCAGCACAGACCCAGCCCCCCAGCACTCATCCAGGGCCCCCAGCACTCACCCAGGTCTCAATTCAAAGACCCAGGACCCCCAGCACACACTCAGGTCCCCTAGCACAGACCCAGGTCTCACTTCGAAGACTCAGGTCCCCCAGCACACACCCAGGTCCCCCAGCACAGACCCAGTCCTCAATTCAAAAACCCAGGTCCTCCAGCACAGACCCAGTGTTCAATTCAAAGACCCAGGTCCCCCAGCACAGACCCAGTGCTCAATTCAAAGACCCAGGTCCCCCAGCACAGACCCAGCTCACCCAGCACAGACCCTGCTCCCCCAGCACTCATCCAGGGCCCCCAGCACTCAATCAGGTCTCAATTCAAAGACCCAGGACCCCCAGCACACACCCAGGTCACCCAGCACAGACCCAGTGCTCAATTCAAATACCCAGGTCCCCCAGCACACACCCAGTTCACCCAGCACAGACCCAATTCTCAATTCAAAGACCCAGGTCCCGCAGCACAGACCCAGTTCTCAATTCAAAGACCCAGGTCCCCCAGCACAGACCCAGTTCTCAGTTCTATGACCGAGCTCCCCCAGCACAGAGACAGGTCCTCCAGCACAGACCCAGTTCTCAATTCAAAGACCCAGGTCCCCCAGCACACACCCACGTACCCCAGCACAGACCCAGGATGCCCAGTACAGACCCAGCTCCCCCAGCACCGACCCAGGTCCCCCAGCACTGACCCAGGTCCCCCAGCACAGACCCAGGTCCCCCAGCACAGACCCAGGTCTCCCAGCACCGACCCAGGTCTCAATTCAAAGACCCCGGTCTCCCAGCACAGACCCAGTTCTCAATTCAAAGACCCAGGTCCCCCAGCACAGACCCACTTCTCAATTCAAAGACCCAGGTCCCCCAGCACACACCCAGTTCTCCATTCAAAGGCCCAGGTCCCCCAGCACAGACCCAGCTCCCCCAGCACAAACCCAGGTCCCCCAGTACAGACCCAGGTCCGCCAGCACAGACCCAGGTCTCAATTCAAAGACCCAGGTCCCCCAGCACACACCCAGTTCTCAATTCAAAGACCCAGGTCCCCCAGCACAGACCCAGTTCCCCAGCACAGACCTAGGTCTCCCAGCACAAACCCAGGTCGCCCAGCACTCATCCAGGGCCCCCAGCACTCACCCAGGTCTCAATTAAAAGACCCAGGTCCCCCAGCACACACCCAGGTCCCCCAGCACAGACCCAGTTCTCAATTCAAAGACCCAGGTCCCCCAGCACAGACCCAGTGCTCCATTCAAAGACCCAGGTCCAACAGCACAGACCCAGGTCCCCCAGCACAGACCCAGCCCCCCAGCACTCATCCAGGGCCCCCAGCACTCACCCAGGTCTCAATTCAAAGACCCAGGACCCCCAGCACACACTCAGGTCCCCTAGCACAGACCCAGTTCTCACTTCGAAGACTCAGGTCCCCCAGCACACACCCAGGTCCCCCAGCACAGACCCAGTGCTCAATTCAAAGACCCAGGTCCCGCAGCACAGACCCAGTTCTCAATTCAAAGACCCAGGTCCCCCAGCACAGACCCAGTTCTCAGTTCTATGACCGAGCTCCCCCAGCACAGAGACAGGTCCTCCAGCACAGACCCAGTTCTCAATTCAAAGACCCAGGTCCCCCAGCACACACCCAGGTCCCCCAGCACAGACCCAGTGTTCAATTCAAAGAGCCAGGTCCCCCAGCACAGACCCAGTTCTCAATTCAAAGAGCCAGGTCCCCCAGCACAGACCCAGCTCACCCAGCACAGACCCTGCTCCCCCAGCACTCACCCAGGGCCCCCAGCACTCAACCAGGTCTCAATTCAAACACCCAGGACCCCCAGCACACAACCAGGTCCCCCAGCACAGACCCAGTGCTCAATTCAAAAACCCAGGTCCCCCAGCACACACCCAGTTCACCCAGCACAGACCCAGTTCTCAATTCAAAGACCCAGGTCCCCCAGCACAGACCCACTTCTCAATTCAAAAACCCAGGTCCCCCAGCACACACCCAGGTCTCAATTCAAAGACCCAGGTCCCCCAGCACAGACCCAGGTCTCAATTCAAAGGGCCAGGTCCCCCAGCACAGACCCAAATCCCCAGAACAGACCCAGGTCCCCCAGCACAGGCCCAGGTCCCCCAGCACTCATCCAGGGCCCGCAGCACTCACCCAGTTCCCAATTCAAAGACCCAGGACCCCCAGCACACACCCAGGTCCCCCAGCACAGACCCAGTGCTCAATTCAAAAACCCAGGTCCCCAAGCACAGTCCCAGGTCCCCCAGCACAGACCCAGTTCCCAATTCAAAGACCCAGGTCCCCCAGCACAGACCCAGTTCTCAATTCAAAGACCCAGGTCCCCCAGCACAGACCCACTTCTCAATTCAAAGACCCAGGTCCCCCGGCACAGACCCAGCTCTCAGTTCTATGACCGAGCTCCCCCAGCACAGAGATAGGTCCTCCAGCACAGACCCAGTTCTCAATTCAAAGACCCAGGTCCCCCAGCACACACCCAGGTCCCCCAGTACAGACCCAGCTCCCCCAGCACCGACCCAGGTCCCCCAGCACCGACCCAGGTCCCCCAGCACTGACCCAGGTCCCCCAGCACCGACCCAGGTCTCAATTCAAAGACCCAGGTCCCCCAGCACACACCCAGGTCCCCCAGCACAGACCCACTTCTCAATTCAAAGACCAAGATCCCTCAGAACAGACCCAAGTCCCCCAGCACAGACCCAGTTCTCAATTCAAAGGCTCAGGTCCCCCAGCACACACCCAAATCCCCCCAGAACAGACCCAGGTCTCCTAGCACAGAGCCACTTCTCAATACAAAGACCCAGGTCCCCAGCATACACCCAGCTCCCCCAGCACAGACCCAGTTCTCAATTCAAAGACCCAGGTCCCCCAGCACAGACCCACTTCTCAATTCAAAGACCCAGGTCCCCCAGCACACACCCAGTTCTCCATTCAAAGGCCCAGGTCCCCCAGTACAGACCCAGCTCCCCCAGCACACACCCAGGTCCCCCAGTACAGACCCAGGTCCGCCAGCACAGACCCAGGTCTCAATTCAAAGACCCAGGTCCCCCAGCACACACCCAGGTCCCCCAGCACACACCCAGGTCCCCCAGCACACACCCAGTTCTCAATTCAAAGACCCAGGTCCCCCAGCACAAACCCAGTTCCCCAGCACAGACCCAGGTCGCCCAGCACAAACCCAGGTCACCCAGCACTCATCCAGGGCCCCCAGCACAGACCCACTTCTCAATTCAAAGACCCAGGACCCCCAGCACACACCCAGGTCCCCCAGCACAGACCCACTTCTCAACTCAAAGACCGAGATCCCCCAGCACAGACCCAGTTCTCAATTCAAAGGCCCAGGTCCCGCAGCACACACCCAAATCCCCCCAGAACAGACCCAGGTCTCCCAGCACAGACCCACTTCTCAATACAAAGACCGAGGTCCCCAGCACACACCCAGGTCCCCCAGCACAGACCCAGTCCTCAATTCAAAAACCCAGGTCCTCCAGCACAGACCCAGTGTTCAATTCAAAGACCCAGGTCCCCCAGCACAGACCCAGTGCTCAATTCAAAGAGCCAGGTCCCCCAGCACAGACCCAGTGCTCCATTCAAAGACCCAGGTCCAACAGCACAGACCCAGGTCCCCCAGCACAGACCCAGCCCCCCAGCACTCATCCAGGGCCCCCAGCACTCACCCAGGTCTCAACTCAAAGACCCAGGACCCCCAGCACACACTCAGGTCCCCTAGCACAGACCCAGTTCTCACTTCGAAGACCCAGGTCCCCCAGCACACACCCAGGTCCCCCAGCACAGACCCAGGTCTCAATTCAAAGACTCAGGTCCCCCAGCACACACCCATGTCCCCCAGCACTGACCCAGTGATCAATCCAAAAACCCAGGTCCTCCAGCACAGACCCAGTGCTCAATTCAAAGAGCCAGGTCCCCCAGCACAGACCCAGTGCTCAATTCAAAGACCCAGGTCCCCCAGCACAGACCCTGCTCCCCCAGCACAGACCCTGCTCCCCCAGCACTCATCCAGGGCCCCCAGCACTCAACCAGGTCTCAATTCAAAGACCCAGGACCCCCAGCACACACCCAGGTCCCCCAGCACAGACCCAGTGCTCAATTCAAAAACCCAGGTCCCCCAGCACACACCCAGTTCACCCAGCACAGACCCAGTTCTCAATTCAAAGACCCAGGTCCCCCAGCACAGACCCACTTCTCAATTCAAAAACCCAGGTCCCCCAGCACACACCCAGGTCCCCCAGCACAGACCCAGTTCCCAATTCAAAGACCCAGGTCCCCCAGCACCGACCCAGTTCTCAATTCAAAGACCCAGGTCCCCCAGCACAGACCCACTTCTCAATTCAAAGACCCAGGTCCCCCAGCACAGACCCAGTTCGCAGTTCTATGACCGAGCTCCCCCAGCACAGAGACAGGTCCGCCAGCACAGACCCAGTTCTCAATTCAAAGACCCAGGTCCCCCAGCACACACCCAGGTCCCCCAGCACAGACCCAGGATGCCCAGTACAGACCCAGGTCCCCCAGCACCGACCCGGGTCCCCCAGCACTGACCCGGGTCCCCCAGGACCGACCCAGGTTCCCCAGCACCGACCCAGGTTCCCCAGCACCGACCCAGGTCCCCCAGCACTGACCCAGGTCCCCCAGCACCGACCCAGGTCTCAATTCAAAGACCCAGGTCCCCCAGTACAGACCCAGTTCTCAATTCAAAGACCCAGGTCCCCCAGCACAGACCCACTTCTCAATTCAAAGACCCAGGTCCCCCAGCACACACCCAGCTCCCCCAGCACACACCCAGGTCCCCCAGTACAGACCCAGGTCCGCCAGCACAGACCCAGGTCTCAATTCAAAGACCCAGGTCCCCCAGCACACACCCAGGTCCCCCAGCACACACCCAGGTCCCCCAGCACACACCCAGTTCTCAATTCAAAGACCCAGGTCCCCCAGCACAAACCCAGTTCCCCAGCACAGACCCAGGTCGCCCAGCACAAACCCAGGTCACCCAGCACTCATCCAGGGCCCCCAGCACAGACCCACTTCTCAATTCAAAGACCCAGGACCCCCAGCACACACCCAGGTCCCCCAGCACAGACCCACTTCTCAATTCAAAGACCGAGATCCCCCAGCACAGACCCAGTTCTCAATTCAAAGGCCCAGGTCCCGCAGCACACACCCAAATCCCCCCAGAACAGACCCAGGTCTCCCAGCACAGACCCACTTCTCAATACAAAGACCGAGGTCCCCAGCACACACCCAGGTCCCCCAGCACAGACCCAGGTCTCACTTCGAAGACTCAGGTCCCCCAGCACACACCCAGGTCCCCCAGCACAGACCCACTTCTCAATTCAAAAACCCAGGTCCTCCAGCACAGACCCAGTGTTCAATTCAAAGACCCAGGTCCCCCAGCACAGACCCAGTGCTCAATTCAAAGAGCCAGGTCCCCCAGCACAGACCCAGTGCTCCATTCAAAGACCCAGGTCCAACAGCACAGACCCAGGTCCCCCAGCACAGACCCAGCCCCCCAGCACTCATCCAGGGCCCCCAGCACTCACCCAGGTCTCAATTCAAAGACCCAGGACCCCCAGCACACACTCAGGTCCCCTAGCACAGACCCAGGTCTCACTTCGAAGACTCAGGTCCCCCAGCACACACCCAGGTCCCCCAGCACAGACCCAGTCCTCAATTCAAAAACCCAGGTCCTCCAGCACAGACCCAGTGTTCAATTCAAAGACCCAGGTCCCCCAGCACAGACCCAGTGCTCAATTCAAAGACCCAGGTCCCCCAGCACAGACCCAGCTCACCCAGCACAGACCCTGCTCCCCCAGCACTCATCCAGGGCCCCCAGCACTCAATCAGGTCTCAATTCAAAGACCCAGGACCCCCAGCACACACCCAGGTCACCCAGCACAGACCCAGTGCTCAATTCAAATACCCAGGTCCCCCAGCACACACCCAGTTCACCCAGCACAGACCCAATTCTCAATTCAAAGACCCAGGTCCCGCAGCACAGACCCAGTTCTCAATTCAAAGACCCAGGTCCCCCAGCACAGACCCAGTTCTCAGTTCTATGACCGAGCTCCCCCAGCACAGAGACAGGTCCTCCAGCACAGACCCAGTTCTCAATTCAAAGACCCAGGTCCCCCAGCACACACCCACGTACCCCAGCACAGACCCAGGATGCCCAGTACAGACCCAGCTCCCCCAGCACCGACCCAGGTCCCCCAGCACTGACCCAGGTCCCCCAGCACCGACCCAGGTCCCCCAGCACAGACCCAGGTCCCCCAGCACAGACCCAGGTCTCCCAGCACCGACCCAGGTCTCAATTCAAAGACCCCGGTCTCCCAGCACAGACCCAGTTCTCAATTCAAAGACCCAGGTCCCCCAGCACAGACCCACTTCTCAATTCAAAGACCCAGGTCCCCCAGCACACACCCAGTTCTCCATTCAAAGGCCCAGGTCCCCCAGCACAGACCCAGCTCCCCCAGCACAAACCCAGGTCCCCCAGTACAGACCCAGGTCCGCCAGCACAGACCCAGGTCTCAATTCAAAGACCCAGGTCCCCCAGCACACACCCAGTTCTCAATTCAAAGACCCAGGTCCCCCAGCACAGACCCAGTTCCCCAGCACAGACCCAGGTCGCCCAGCACAAACCCAGGTCGCCCAGCACTCATCCAGGGCCCCCAGCACTCACCCAGGTCTCAATTAAAAGACCCAGGTCCCCCAGCACACACCCAGGTCCCCCAGCACAGACCCAGTTCTCAATTCAAAGACCCAGGTCCCCCAGCACAGACCCAGTGCTCCATTCAAAGACCCAGGTCCAACAGCACAGACCCAGGTCCCCCAGCACAGACCCAGCCCCCCAGCACTCATCCAGGGCCCCCAGCACTCACCCAGGTCTCAATTCAAAGACCCAGGACCCCCAGCACACACTCAGGTCCCCTAGCACAGACCCAGTTCTCACTTCGAAGACTCAGGTCCCCCAGCACACACCCAGGTCCCCCAGCACAGACCCAGTGCTCAATTCAAAGACCCAGGTCCCGCAGCACAGACCCAGTTCTCAATTCAAAGACCCAGGTCCCCCAGCACAGACCCAGTTCTCAGTTCTATGACCGAGCTCCCCCAGCACAGAGACAGGTCCTCCAGCACAGACCCAGTTCTCAATTCAAAGACCCAGGTCCCCCAGCACACACCCAGGTCCCCCAGCACAGACCCAGTGTTCAATTCAAAGAGCCAGGTCCCCCAGCACAGACCCAGTTCTCAATTCAAAGAGCCAGGTCCCCCAGCACAGACCCAGCTCACCCAGCACAGACCCTGCTCCCCCAGCACTCACCCAGGGCCCCCAGCACTCAACCAGGTCTCAATTCAAACACCCAGGACCCCCAGCACACAACCAGGTCCCCCAGCACAGACCCAGTGCTCAATTCAAAAACCCAGGTCCCCCAGCACACACCCAGTTCACCCAGCACAGACCCAGTTCTCAATTCAAAGACCCAGGTCCCCCAGCACAGACCCACTTCTCAATTCAAAAACCCAGGTCCCCCAGCACACACCCAGGTCTCAATTCAAAGACCCAGGTCCCCCAGCACAGACCCAGGTCTCAATTCAAAGGGCCAGGTCCCCCAGCACAGACCCAAATCCCCAGAACAGACCCAGGTCCCCCAGCACAGGCCCAGGTCCCCCAGCACTCATCCAGGGCCCGCAGCACTCACCCAGTTCCCAATTCAAAGACCCAGGACCCCCAGCACACACCCAGGTCCCCCAGCACAGACCCAGTGCTCAATTCAAAAACCCAGGTCCCCAAGCACAGTCCCAGGTCCCCCAGCACAGACCCAGTTCCCAATTCAAAGACCCAGGTCCCCCAGCACAGACCCAGTTCTCAATTCAAAGACCCAGGTCCCCCAGCACAGACCCACTTCTCAATTCAAAGACCCAGGTCCCCCGGCACAGACCCAGCTCTCAGTTCTATGACCGAGCTCCCCCAGCACAGAGATAGGTCCTCCAGCACAGACCCAGTTCTCAATTCAAAGACCCAGGTCCCCCAGCACACACCCAGGTCCCCCAGTACAGACCCAGCTCCCCCAGCACCGACCCAGGTCCCCCAGCACCGACCCAGGTCCCCCAGCACTGACCCAGGTCCCCCAGCACCGACCCAGGTCTCAATTCAAAGACCCAGGTCCCCCAGCACACACCCAGGTCCCCCAGCACAGACCCACTTCTCAATTCAAAGACCAAGATCCCTCAGAACAGACCCAAGTCCCCCAGCACAGACCCAGTTCTCAATTCAAAGGCTCAGGTCCCCCAGCACACACCCAAATCCCCCCAGAACAGACCCAGGTCTCCTAGCACAGAGCCACTTCTCAATACAAAGACCCAGGTCCCCAGCATACACCCAGCTCCCCCAGCACAGACCCAGTTCTCAATTCAAAGACCCAGGTCCCCCAGCACAGACCCACTTCTCAATTCAAAGACCCAGGTCCCCCAGCACACACCCAGTTCTCCATTCAAAGGCCCAGGTCCCCCAGCACAGACCCAGCTCCCCCAGCACACACCCAGGTCCCCCAGTACAGACCCAGGTCCGCCAGCACAGACCCAGGTCTCAATTCAAAGACCCAGGTCCCCCAGCACACACCCAGGTCCCCCAGCACACACCCAGTTCTCAATTCAAAGACCCAGGTCCCCCAGCACAAACCCAGTTCCCCAGCACAGACCCAGGTCGCCCAGCACAAACCCAGGTCACCCAGCACTCATCCAGGGCCCCCAGCACAGACCCACTTCTCAATTCAAAGACCCAGGACCCCCAGCACACACCCAGGTCCCCCAGCACAGACCCACTTCTCAATTCAAAGACCGAGATCCCCCAGCACAGACCCAGTTCTCAATTCAAAGGCCCAGGTCCCGCAGCACACACCCAAATCCCCCCAGAACAGACCCAGGTCTCCCAGCACAGACCCACTTCTCAATACAAAGACCGAGGTCCCCCAGCACACACCCAGGTCCCCCAGCACACACCCAGGTCCCCCAGCACACACCCAGTTCTCAATTCAAAGACCCAGGTCCCCCAGCACAGACCCACTTCTCAATTCAAAGACCCAGGTCCCCCAGCACACACCCAGCTCCCCCAGCACACACCCAGGTCCCCCAGCACAGAGACAGGTCCTCCAGCACAGACCCAGGTCTCAATTCAAAGACCCAGGTCCCCCAGCACACACCCAGGTCCCCCAGCACACACCCAGGTCCCCCAGCACACACCCAGTTCTCAATTCAAAGACCCAGGTCCCCCAGCACAAACCCAGTTCCCCAGCACAGACCCAGGTCGCCCAGCACAAACCCAGGTCACCCAGCACTCATCCAGGGCCCCCAGCACAGACCCACTTCTCAATTCAAAGACCCAGGACCCCCAGCACACACCCAGGTCCCCCAGCACAGACCCACTTCTCAATTCAAAGACCGAGATCCCCCAGCACAGACCCAGTTCTCAATTCAAAGGCCCAGGTCCCGCAGCACACACCCAAATCCCCCCAGAACAGACCCAGGTCTCCCAGCACAGACCCACTTCTCAATACAAAGACCGAGGTCCCCAGCACACACCCAGGTCCCCCAGCACAGACCCAGGTCTCACTTCGAAGACTCAGGTCCCCCAGCACACACCCACGTCCCCCAGCACAGACCCAGTCCTCAATTCAAAAACCCAGGTCCTCCAGCACAGACCCAGTGTTCAATTCAAAGACCCAGGTCCCCCAGCACAGACCCAGTGCTCAATTCAAAGAGCCAGGTCCAACAGCACAGACCCAGTGCTCCATTCAAAGACCCAGGTCCAACAGCACAGACCCAGGTCCCCCAGCACAGACCCAGCCCCCCAGCACTCATCCAGGGCCCCCAGCACTCACCCAGGTCTCAATTCAAAGACCCAGGACCCCCAGCACACACTCAGGTCCCCTAGCACAGACCCAGGTCTCACTTCGAAGACTCAGGTCCCCCAGCACACACCCAGGTCCCCCAGCACAGACCCAGTCCTCAATTCAAAAACCCAGGTCCTCCAGCACAGACCCAGTGTTCAATTCAAAGACCCAGGTCCCCCAGCACAGACCCAGTGCTCAATTCAAAGACCCAGGTCCCCCAGCACAGACCCAGCTCACCCAGCACAGACCCTGCTCCCCCAGCACTCATCCAGGGCCCCCAGCACTCAATCAGGTCTCAATTCAAAGACCCAGGACCCCCAGCACACACCCAGGTCACCCAGCACAGACCCAGTGCTCAATTCAAATACCCAGGTCCCCCAGCACACACCCAGTTCACCCAGCACAGACCCAGTTCTCAATTCAAAGACCCAGGTCCCGCAGCACAGACCCAGTTCTCAATTCAAAGACCCAGGTCCCCCAGCACAGACCCAGTTCTCAGTTCTATGACCGAGCTCCCCCAGCACAGAGACAGGTCCTCCAGCACAGACCCAGTTCTCAATTCAAAGACCCAGGTCCCCCAGCACACACCCACGTACCCCAGCACAGACCCAGGATGCCCAGTACAGACCCAGCTCCCCCAGCACCGACCCAGGTCCCCCAGCACTGACCCAGGTCCCCCAGCACCGACCCAGGTCTCCCAGCACAGAACCAGGTCCCCCAGAACCGACCCAGGTCTCCCAGCACCGACCCAGGTCTCAATTCAAAGACCCCGGTCTCCCAGCACAGACCCAGTTCTCAATTCAAAGACCCAGGTCCCCCAGCACAGACCCACTTCTCAATTCAAAGACCCAGGTCCCCCAGCACACACCCAGTTCTCCATTCAAAGGCCCAGGTCCCCCAGCACAGACCCAGCTCCCCCAGCACACACCCAGGTCCCCCAGTACAGACCCAGGTCCGCCAGCACAGACCCAGGTCTCAATTCAAAGACCCAGGTCCCCCAGCACACACCCAGTTCTCAATTCAAAGACCCAGGTCCCCCAGCACAGACCCAGTTCCCCAGCACAGACCCAGGTCGCCCAGCACAAACCCAGGTCGCCCAGCACTCATCCAGGGCCCCCAGCACTCACCCAGGTCTCAATTAAAAGACCCAGGTCCCCCAGCACACACCCAGGTCCCCCAGCACAGACCCAGTTCTCAATTCAAAGACCCAGGTCCCCCAGCACAGACCCAGTGCTCCATTCAAAGACCCAGGTCCAACAGCACAGACCCAGGTCCCCCAGCACACACCCAGTTCTCAATTCAAAGACCCAGGTCCCCCAGCACAGACCCAGTTCCCCAGCACAGACCCAGGTCGCCCAGCACAAACCCAGGTCGCCCAGCACTCATCCAGGGCCCCCAGCACTCACCCAGGTCTCAATTAAAAGACCCAGGTCCCCCAGCACACACCCAGGTCCCCCAGCACAGACCCAGTGTTCAATTCAAAGACCCAGGTCCCCCAGCACAGACCCAGTGCTCCATTCAAAGACCCAGGTCCAACAGCACAGACCCAGGTCCCCCAGCACAGACCCAGCCCCCCAGCACTCATCCAGGGCCCCCAGCACTCACCCAGGTCTCAATTCAAAGACCCAGGACCCCCAGCACACACTCAGGTCCCCTAGCACAGACCCAGTTCTCACTTCGAAGACTCAGGTCCCCCAGCACACACCCAGGTCCCCCAGCACAGACCCAGTGCTCAATTCAAAGACCCAGGTCCCGCAGCACAGACCCAGTTCTCAATTCAAAGACCCAGGTCCCCCAGCACAGACCCAGTTCTCAGTTCTATGACCGAGCTCCCCCAGCACAGAGACAGGTCCTCCAGCACAGACCCAGTTCTCAATTCAAAGACCCAGGTCCCCCAGCACACACCCAGGTCCCCCAGCACAGACCCAGTGCTCAATTCAAATAGCCAGGTCCCCCAGCACAGACCCAGTTCTCAATTCAAAGAGCCAGGTCCCCCAGCACAGACCCAGCTCACCCAGCACAGACCCTGCTCCCCCAGCACTCACCCAGGGCCCCCAGCACTCAACCAGGTCTCAATTCAAACACCCAGGACCCCCAGCACACACCCAGGTCCCCCAGCACAGACCCAGTGCTCAATTCAAAAACCCAGGTCCCCCAGCACACACCCAGTTCACCCAGCACAGACCCAGTTCTCAATTCAAAGACCCAGGTCCCCCAGCACAGACCCACTTCTCAATTCAAAAACCCAGGTCCCCCAGCACACACCCAGGTCTCAATTCAAAGACCCAGGTCCCCCAGCACAGACCCAGGTCTCAATTCAAAGGGCCAGGTCCCCCAGCACAGACCCAAATCCCCCAGAACAGACCCAGGTCCCCCAGCACAGGCCCAGGTCCCCCAGCACTCATCCAGGGCCCGCAGCACTCACCCAGTTCCCAATTCAAAGACCCAGGACCCCCAGCACACACCCAGGTCCCCCAGCACAGACCCAGTGCTCAATTCAAAAACCCAGGTCCCCAAGCACAGTCCCAGGTCCCCCAGCACAGACCCAGTTCCCAATTCAAAGACCCAGGTCCCCCAGCACAGACCCAGTTCTCAATTCAAAGACCCAGGTCCCCCAGCACAGACCCACTTCTCAATTCAAAGACCCAGGTCCCCCAGCACCGACCCAGTTCTCCATTCAAAGACCCAGGTCCCCCAGCACAGACCCAGCTCCCCCAGCACACACCCAGGTCCCCCAGTACAGACCCAGGTCCGCCAGCACAGACCCAGGTCTCAATTCAAAGACCCAGGTCCCCCAGCACACACCCAGGTCCCCCAGCACACACCCAGTTCTCAATTCAAAGACCCAGGTCCCCCAGCACAAACCCAGTTCCCCAGCACAGACCCAGGTCGCCCAGCACAAACCCAGGTCACCCAGCACTCATCCAGGGCCCCCAGCACAGACCCACTTCTCAATTCAAAGACCCAGGACCCCCAGCACACACCCAGGTCCCCCAGCACAGACCCACTTCTCAATTCAAAGACCGAGATCCCCCAGCACAGACCCAGTTCTCAATTCAAAGGCCCAGGTCCCGCAGCACACACCCAAATCCCCCCAGAACAGACCCAGGTCTCCCAGCACAGACCCACTTCTCAATACAAAGACCGAGGTCCCCAGCACACACCCAGGTCCCCCAGCACAGACCCAGGTCTCACTTCGAAGACTCAGGTCCCCCAGCACACACCCACGTCCCCCAGCACAGACCCAGTCCTCAATTCAAAAACCCAGGTCCTCCAGCACAGACCCAGTGTTCAATTCAAAGACCCAGGTCCCCCAGCACAGACCCAGTGCTCAATTCAAAGAGCCAGGTCCCCCAGCACAGACCCAGTGCTCCATTCAAAGACCCAGGTCCAACAGCACAGACCCAGGTCCCCCAGCACAGACCCAGCCCCCCAGCACTCATCCAGGGCCCCCAGCACTCACCCAGGTCTCAATTCAAAGACCCAGGACCCCCAGCACACACTCAGGTCCCCTAGCACAGACCCAGGTCTCACTTCGAAGACTCAGGTCCCCCAGCACACACCCAGGTCCCCCAGCACAGACCCAGTCCTCAATTCAAAAACCCAGGTCCTCCAGCACAGACCCAGTGTTCAATTCAAAGACCCAGGTCCCCCAGCACAAACCCAGTGCTCAATTCAAAGACCCAGGTCCCCCAGCACAGACCCAGCTCACCCAGCACAGACCCTGCTCCCCCAGCACTCATCCAGGGCCCCCAGCACTCAATCAGGTCTCAATTCAAAGACCCAGGACCCCCAGCACACACCCAGGTCACCCAGCACAGACCCAGTGCTCAATTCAAAGACCCAGGTCCCGCAGCACAGACCCAGTTCTCAATTCAAAGACCCAGGTCCCCCAGCACAGACCCAGTTCTCAGTTCTATGACCGAGCTCCCCTAGCACAGAGAAAGGTCCTCCAGCACAGACCCAGTTCTCAATTCAAAGACCCAGGTCCCCCAGCACACACCCACGTACCCCAGCACAGACCCAGGATGCCCAGTACAGACCCAGCTCCCCCAGCACCGACCCAGGTCCCCCAGCACTGACCCAGGTCCCTCAGCACCGACCCAGGTCCCCCAGCACAGACCCAGGTCCCCCAGAACCGACCCAGGTCTCCCAGCACCGACCCAGGTCTCAATTCAAAGACCCCGGTCTCCCAGCACAGACCCAGTTCTCAATTCAAAGACCCAGGTCCCCCAGCACAGACCCACTTCTCAATTCAAAGACCCAGGTCCCCCAGCACACACCCAGTTCTCCATTCAAAGGCCCAGGTCCCCCAGCACAGACCCAGCTCCCCCAGCACACACCCAGGTCCCCCAGTACAGACCCAGGTCCGCCAGCACAGACCCAGGTCTCAATTCAAAGACCCAGGTCCCCCAGCACTCACCCAGTTCTCAATTCAAAGACCCAGGTCCCCCAGCACAGACCCAGTTCCCCAGCACAGACCCAGGTCGCCCAGCACAAACCCAGGTCGCCCAGCACTCATCCAGGGCCCCCAGCACTCACCCAGGTCTCAATTAAAAGACCCAGGTCCCCCAGCACACACCCAGGGCCCCCAGCACAGACCCAGTTCTCAATTCAAAGACCCAGGTCCCCCAGCACAGACCCAGTGCTCCATTCAAAGACCCAGGTCCAACAGCACAGACCCAGGTCCCCCAGCACACACCCAGTTCTCAATTCAAAGGCCCAGGTCCCCCAGCACAGACCCAGTTCCCCAGCACAGACCCAGGTCGCCCAGCACAAACCCAGGTCGCCCAGCACTCATCCAGGGCCCCCAGCACTCACCCAGGTCTCAATTAAAAGACCCAGGTCCCCCAGCACACACCCAGGTACCCCAGCACAGACCCAGTTCTCAATTCAAAGACCCAGGTCCCCCAGCACAGACCCAGTGCTCCATTCAAAGACCCAGGTCCAACAGCACAGACCCAGGTCCCCCAGCACAGACCCAGCCCCCCAGCACTCATCCAGGGCCCCCAGCACTCACCCAGGTCTCAATTCAAAGACCCAGGACCCCCAGCACACACTCAGGTCCCCTAGCACAGACCCAGTTCTCACTTCGAAGACTCAGGTCCCCCAGCACACACCCAGGTCCCCCAGCACAGACCCAGTGCTCAATTCAAAGACCCAGGTCCCGCAGCACAGACCCAGTTCTCAATTCAAAGACCCAGGTCCCCCAGCACAGACCCAGTTCTCAGTTCTATGACCGAGCTCCCCCAGCACAGAGACAGGTCCTCCAGCACAGACCCAGTTCTCAATTCAAAGACCCAGGTCCCCCAGCACACACCCAGGTCCCCCAGCACAGACCCAGTGCTCAATTCAAAGAGCCAGGTCCCCCAGCACAGACCCAGTTCTCAATTCAAAGAGCCAGGTCCCCCAGCACAGACCCAGCTCACCCAGCACAGACCCTGCTCCCCCAGCACTCACCCAGGGCCCCCAGCACTCAACCAGGTCTCAATTCAAACACCCAGGACCCCCAGCACACAACCAGGTCCCCCAGCACAGACCCAGTGCTCAATTCAAAAACCCAGGTCCCCCAGCACACACCCAGTTCACCCAGCACAGACCCAGTTCTCAATTCAAAGACCCAGGTCCCCCAGCACAGACCCACTTCTCAATTCAAAAACCCAGGTCCCCCAGCACACACCCAGGTCTCAATTCAAAGACCCAGGTCCCCCAGCACAGACCCAGGTCTCAATTCAAAGGGCCAGGTCCCCCAGCACAGACCCAAATCCCCCAGAACAGACCCAGGTCCCCCAGCACAGGCCCAGGTCCCCCAGCACTCATCCAGGGCCCGCAGCACTCACCCAGTTCCCAATTCAAAGACCCAGGACCCCCAGCACACACCCAGGTCCCCCAGCACAGACCCAGTGCTCAATTCAAAAACCCAGGTCCACAAGCACAGTCCCAGGTCCCCCAGCACAGACCCAGTTCCCAATTCAAAGACCCAGGTCCCCCAGCACAGACCCAGTTCTCAATTCAAAGACCCAGGTCCCCCAGCACAGACCCACTTCTCAATTCAAAGACCCAGGTCCCCCGGCACAGACCCAGCTCTCAGTTCTATGACCGAGCTCCCCCAGCACAGAGATAGGTCCTCCAGCACAGACCCAGTTCTCAATTCAAAGACCCAGGTCCCCCAGCACACACCCAGGTCCCCCAGTACAGACCCAGCTCCCCCAGCACCGACCCAGGTCCCCCAGCACCGACCCAGGTCCCCCAGCACTGACCCAGGTCCCCCAGCACCGACCCAGGTCTCAATTCAAAGACCCAGGTCCCCCAGCACACACCCAGGTCCCCCAGCACAGACCCACTTCTCAATTCAAAGACCAAGATCCCTCAGAACAGACCCAAGTCCCCCAGCACAGACCCAGTTCTCAATTCAAAGGCTCAGGTCCCCCAGCACACACCCAAATCCCCCCAGAACAGACCCAGGTCTCCTAGCACAGAGCCACTTCTCAATACAAAGACCCAGGTCCCCAGCATACACCCAGCTCCCCCAGCACAGACCCAGTTCTCAATTCAAAGACCCAGGTCCCCCAGCACAGACCCACTTCTCAATTCAAAGACCCAGGTCCCCCAGCACACACCCAGTTCTCCATTCAAAGGCCCAGGTCCCCCAGCACAGACCCAGCTCCCCCAGCACACACCCAGGTCCCCCAGTACAGACCCAGGTCCGCCAGCACAGACCCAGGTCTCAATTCAAAGACCCAGGTCCCCCAGCACACACCCAGGTCCCCCAGCACACACCCAGTTCTCAATTCAAAGACCCAGGTCCCCCAGCACAAACCCAGTTCCCCAGCACAGACCCAGGTCGCCCAGCACAAACCCAGGTCACCCAGCACTCATCCAGGGCCCCCAGCACAGACCCACTTCTCAATTCAAAGACCCAGGACCCCCAGCACACACCCAGGTCCCCCAGCACAGACCCACTTCTCAATTCAAAGACCGAGATCCCCCAGCACAGACCCAGTTCTCAATTCAAAGGCCCAGGTCCCGCAGCACACACCCAAATCCCCCCAGAACAGACCCAGGTCTCCCAGCACAGACCCACTTCTCAATACAAAGACCGAGGTCCCCAGCACACACCCAGGTCCCCCAGCACAGACCCAGGTCTCACTTCGAAGACTCAGGTCCCCCAGCACACACCCAGGTCCCCCAGCACAGACCCAGTCCTCAATTCAAAAACCCAGGTCCTCCAGCACAGACCCAGTGTTCAATTCAAAGACCCAGGTCCCCCAGTACAGACCCAGTGCTCAATTCAAAGACCCAGGTCCCCCAGCACAGACCCAGTGCTCCATTCAAAGACCCAGATCCCCCAGCACAGACCCAGCCCCCCAGCACTCATCCAGGGCCCCCAGCACTCACCCAGGTCTCAATTCAAAGACCCAGGACCCCCAGCACACACTCAGGTCCCCTAGCACAGACCCAGGTCTCACTTCGAAGACTCAGGTCCCCCAGCACACACCCAGGTCCCCCAGCACAGACCCAGTCCTCAATTCAAAAACCCAGGTCCTCCAGCACAGACCCAGTGTTCAATTCAAAGACCCAGGTCCCCCAGCACAGACCCAGTGCTCAATTCAAAGACCCAGGTCCCCCAGCAAAGACCCAGCTCACCCAGCACAGACCCTGCTCCCCCAGCACTCATCCAGGGCCCCCAGCACTCAATCAGGTCTCAATTCAAAGACCCAGGACCCCCAGCACACACCCAGGTCACCCAGCACAGACCCAGTGCTCAATTCAAATACCCAGGTCCCCCAGCACACACCCAGTTCACCCAGCACAGACCCAGTTCTCAATTCAAAGACCCAGGTCCCCCAGCACAGACCCAGTTCTCAATTCAAAGACCCAGGTCCCCCAGCACAGACCCAGTTCTCAGTTCTATGACCGAGCTCCCCCAGCACAGAGACAGGTCCTCCAGCACAGACCCAGTTCTCAATTCAAAGACCCAGGTCCCCCAGCACACACCCAGGTACCCCAGCACAGACCCAGGATGCCCAGTACAGACCCAGCTCCCCCAGCACCGACCCAGGTCCCCCAGCACTGACCCAGGTCCCCCAGCACCGACCAAGGTCCCCCAGCACAGACCCAGGTCCCCCAGAACCGACCCAGGTCTCCCAGCACCGACCCAGGTCTCAATTCAAAGACCCCGGTCTCCCAGCACAGACCCAGTTCTCAATTCAAAGACCCAGGTCCCCCAGCACAGACCCACTTCTCAATTCAAAGACCCAGGTCCCCCAGCACACACCCAGTTCTCCATTCAAAGGCCCAGGTCCCCCAGCACAGACCCAGCTCCCCCAGCACACACCCAGGTCCCCCAGTACAGACCCAGGTCCGCCAGCACAGACCCAGGTCTCAATTCAAAGACCCAGGTCCCCCAGCACACACCCAGGTCCCCCAGCACACACCCAGTTCTCAATTCAAAGACCCAGGTCCCCCAGCACAGACCCAGCTCCCCAGCACAGACCCAGGTCGCCCAGCACAAACCCAGGTCGCCCAGCACTCATCCAGGGCCCCCAGCACTCACCCAGGTCTCAATTCAAAGACCCAGGTCCCCCAGCACACACCCAGGTCCCCCAGCACAGACCCACTTCTCAATTCAAAGACCGAGATCCCGCAGGACAGACCCAAGTCCCCCAGCACAGACCCAGTTCTCAATTCAAAGGCCCAGGTCCCTCAGCACACACCCAAATCCCCCCAGAACAGACCCAGGTCTCCCAGCACAGACCCACTTCTCAATACAAAGACCGAGGTCCCCAGCACACACCCAGGTCCCCCAGCACAGACCCAGTTCTCAATTCAAAGACCCAGGTCCCCCAGCACAGACCCAGTGCTCCATTCAAAGACCCAGGTCCAACAGCACAGACCCAGGTCCCCCAGCACAGACCCAGCCCCCCAGCACTCATCCAGGGCCCCCAGCACTCACCCAGGTCTCAATTCAAAGACCCAGGACCCCCAGCACACACCCAGGTCCCCTAGCACAGACCCAGTTCTCACTTCGAAGACTCAGGTCCCCCAGCACACACCCAGGTCCCCCAGCACTGACCCAGTGCTCAATTCAAAGAGCCAGGTCCCCCAGCACCGACCCAGGTCTCAATTCAAAGACCCAGGTCCCCCAGCACACACCCAGGTCCCCCAGCACAGACCCACTTCTCAATTCAAAGACCGAGATCCCCCAGCACAGACCCAGTTCTCAATTCAAAGGCTCAGGTCCCCCAGCACACACCCAAATCACCCCAGAACAGACCCAGGTCTCCCAGCACAGAGCCACTTCTCAATACAAAGACCCAGGTCCCCAGCATACACCCAGCTCCCCCAGCACAGACCCAGTTCTCAGTTCAAAGACCCAGGTCCCCCAGCACAGACCCAGTGCTCCATTCAAAGACCCAGGTCCAACAGCACAGACCCAGGTCCCCCAGCACAGACCCAGCTCCCCCAGCACTCATCCAGGGCCCCCAGCACTCACCCAGGTCTCAACTCAAAGACCCAGGTCCCCCAGCACACACTCGGGTCCCCTAGCACAGACCCAGTTCTCACTTCGAAGACCCAGCTCCCCCAGCACACACCCAGGTCCCCCAGTACAGACCCAGGTCCGCCAGCACAGACCCAGGTCTCAATTCAAAGACCCAGGTCCCCCAGCACACACCCAGGTCCCCCAGCACACACCCAGTTCTCAATTCAAAGACCCAGGTCCCCCAGCACAAACCCAGTTCCCCAGCACAGACCCAGGTCGCCCAGCACAAACCCAGGTCACCCAGCACTCATCCAGGGCCCCCAGCACAGACCCACTTCTCAATTCAAAGACCCAGGACCCCCAGCACACACCCAGGTCCCCCAGCACAGACCCACTTCTCAATTCAAAGACCGAGATCCCCCAGCACAGACCCAGTTCTCAATTCAAAGGCCCAGGTCCCGCAGCACACACCCAAATCCCCCCAGAACAGACCCAGGTCTCCCAGCACAGACCCACTTCTCAATACAAAGACCGAGGTCCCCAGCACACACCCAGGTCCCCCAGCACAGACCCAGGTCTCACTTCGAAGACTCAGGTCCCCCAGCACACACCCACGTCCCCCAGCACAGACCCAGTCCTCAATTCAAAAACCCAGGTCCTCCAGCACAGACCCAGTGTTCAATTCAAAGACCCAGGTCCCCCAGCACAGACCCAGTGCTCAATTCAAAGAGCCAGGTCCCCCAGCACAGACCCAGTGCTCCATTCAAAGACCCAGGTCCAACAGCACAGACCCAGATCCCCCAGCACAGACCCAGCCCCCCAGCACTCATCCAGGGCCCCCAGCACTCACCCAGGTCTCAATTCAAAGACCCAGGACCCCCAGCACACACTCAGGTCCCCTAGCACAGACCCAGGTCTCACTTCGAAGACTCAGGTCCCCCAGCACACACCCAGGTCCCCCAGCACAGACCCAGTCCTCAATTCAAAAACCCAGGTCCTCCAGCACAGACCCAGTGTTCAATTCAAAGACCCAGGTCCCCCAGCACAGACCCAGTGCTCAATTCAAAGACCCAGGTCCCCCAGCAAAGACCCAGCTCACCCAGCACAGACCCTGCTCCCCCAGCACTCATCCAGGGCCCCCAGCACTCAATCAGGTCTCAATTCAAAGACCCAGGACCCCCAGCACACACCCAGGTCACCCAGCACAGACCCAGTGCTCAATTCAAATACCCAGGTCCCCCAGCACACACCCAGTTCACCCAGCACAGACCCAGTTCTCAATTCAAAGACCCAGGTCCCCCAGCACAGACCCACTTCTCAATTCAAAGACCCAGGTCCCCCAGCACAGACCCAGTTCTCAGTTCTATGACCGAGCTCCCCCAGCACAGAGACAGGTCCTCCAGCACAGACCCAGTTCTCAATTCAAAGACCCAGGTCCCCCAGCACACACCCAGGTACCCCAGCACAGACCCAGGATGCCCAGTACAGACCCAGCTCCCCCAGCACCGACCCAGGTCCCCCAGCACTGACCCAGGTCCCCCAGCACCGACCAAGGTCCCCCAGCACAGACCCAGGTCCCCCAGAACCGACCCAGGTCTCCCAGCACCGACCCAGGTCTCAATTCAAAGACCCCGGTCTCCCAGCACAGACCCAGTTCTCAATTCAAAGACCCAGGTCCCCCAGCACAGACCCACTTCTCAATTCAAAGACCCAGGTCCCCCAGCACACACCCAGTTCTCCATTCAAAGGCCCAGGTCCCCCAGCACAGACCCAGCTCCCCCAGCACACACCCAGGTCCCCCAGTACAGACCCAGGTCCGCCAGCACAGACCCAGGTCTCAATTCAAAGACCCAGGTCCCCCAGCACACACCCAGGTCCCCCAGCACACACCCAGTTCTCAATTCAAAGACCCAGGTCCCCCAGCACAGACCCAGCTCCCCAGCACAGACCCAGGTCGCCCAGCACAAACCCAGGTCGCCCAGCACTCATCCAGGGCCCCCAGCACTCACCCAGGTCTCAATTCAAAGACCCAGGTCCCCCAGCACACACCCAGGTCCCCCAGCACAGACCCACTTCTCAATTCAAAGACCGAGATCCCGCAGGACAGACCCAAGTCCCCCAGCACAGACCCAGTTCTCAATTCAAAGGCCCAGGCCCCTCAGCACACACCCAAATCCCCCCAGAACAGACCCAGGTCTCCCAGCACAGACCCACTTCTCAATACAAAGACCGAGGTCCCCAGCACACACCCAGGTCCCCCAGCACAGACCCAGTTCTCAATTCAAAGACCCAGGTCCCCCAGCACAGACCCAGTGCTCCATTCAAAGACCCAGGTCCAACAGCACAGACCCAGGTCCCCCAGCACAGACCCAGCCCCCCAGCACTCATCCAGGGCCCCCAGCACTCACCCAGGTCTCAATTCAAAGACCCAGGACCCCCAGCACACACCCAGGTCCCCTAGCACAGACCCAGTTCTCACTTCGAAGACTCAGGTCCCCCAGCACACACCCAGGTCCCCCAGCACTGACCCAGTGCTCAATTCAAAGAGCCAGGTCCCCCAGCACCGACCCAGGTCTCAATTCAAAGACCCAGGTCCCCCAGCACACACCCAGGTCCCCCAGCACAGACCCACTTCTCAATTCAAAGACCGAGATCCCCCAGCACAGACCCAGTTCTCAATTCAAAGGCTCAGGTCCCCCAGCACACACCCAAATCACCCCAGAACAGACCCAGGTCTCCCAGCACAGAGCCACTTCTCAATACAAAGACCCAGGTCCCCAGCATACACCCAGCTCCCCCAGCACAGACCCAGTTCTCAGTTCAAAGACCCAGGTCCCCCAGCACAGACCCAGTGCTCCATTCAAAGACCCAGGTCCAACAGCACAGACCCAGGTCCCCCAGCACAGACCCAGCTCCCCCAGCACTCATCCAGGGCCCCCAGCACTCACCCAGGTCTCAACTCAAAGACCCAGGTCCCCCAGCACACACTCGGGTCCCCTAGCACAGACCCAGTTCTCACTTCGAAGACCCAGCTCCCCCAGCACACACCCAGGTCCCCCAGTACAGACCCAGGTCCGCCAGCACAGACCCAGGTCTCAATTCAAAGACCCAGGTCCCCCAGCACACACCCAGGTCCCCCAGCACACACCCAGTTCTCAATTCAAAGACCCAGGTCCCCCAGCACAAACCCAGTTCCCCAGCACAGACCCAGGTCGCCCAGCACAAACCCAGGTCACCCAGCACTCATCCAGGGCCCCCAGCACAGACCCACTTCTCAATTCAAAGACCCAGGACCCCCAGCACACACCCAGGTCCCCCAGCACAGACCCACTTCTCAATTCAAAGACCGAGATCCCCCAGCACAGACCCAGTTCTCAATTCAAAGGCCCAGGTCCCGCAGCACACACCCAAATCCCCCCAGAACAGACCCAGGTCTCCCAGCACAGACCCACTTCTCAATACAAAGACCGAGGTCCCCAGCACACACCCAGGTCCCCCAGCACAGACCCAGGTCTCACTTCGAAGACTCAGGTCCCCCAGCACACACCCACGTCCCCCAGCACAGACCCAGTCCTCAATTCAAAAACCCAGGTCCTCCAGCACAGACCCAGTGTTCAATTCAAAGACCCAGGTCCCCCAGCACAGACCCAGTGCTCAATTCAAAGAGCCAGGTCCCCCAGCACAGACCCAGTGCTCCATTCAAAGACCCAGGTCCAACAGCACAGACCCAGATCCCCCAGCACAGACCCAGCCCCCCAGCACTCATCCAGGGCCCCCAGCACTCACCCAGGTCTCAATTCAAAGACCCAGGACCCCCAGCACACACTCAGGTCCCCTAGCACAGACCCAGGTCTCACTTCGAAGACTCAGGTCCCCCAGCACACACCCAGGTCCCCCAGCACAGACCCAGTCCTCAATTCAAAAACCCAGGTCCTCCAGCACAGACCCAGTGTTCAATTCAAAGACCCAGGTCCCCCAGCACAGACCCAGTGCTCAATTCAAAGACCCAGGTCCCCCAGCAAAGACCCAGCTCACCCAGCACAGACCCTGCTCCCCCAGCACTCATCCAGGGCCCCCAGCACTCAATCAGGTCTCAATTCAAAGACCCAGGACCCCCAGCACACACCCAGGTCACCCAGCACAGACCCAGTGCTCAATTCAAATACCCAGGTCCCCCAGCACACACCCAGTTCACCCAGCACAGACCCAGTTCTCAATTCAAAGACCCAGGTCCCCCAGCACAGACCCACTTCTCAATTCAAAGACCCAGGTCCCCCAGCACAGACCCAGTTCTCAGTTCTATGACCGAGCTCCCCCAGCACAGAGACAGGTCCTCCAGCACAGACCCAGTTCTCAATTCAAAGACCCAGGTCCCCCAGCACACACCCAGGTACCCCAGCACAGACCCAGGATGCCCAGTACAGACCCAGCTCCCCCAGCACCGACCCAGGTCCCCCAGCACTGACCCAGGTCCCCCAGCACCGACCAAGGTCCCCCAGCACAGACCCAGGTCCCCCAGAACCGACCCAGGTCTCCCAGCACCGACCCAGGTCTCAATTCAAAGACCCCGGTCTCCCAGCACAGACCCAGTTCTCAATTCAAAGACCCAGGTCCCCCAGCACAGACCCACTTCTCAATTCAAAGACCCAGGTCCCCCAGCACACACCCAGTTCTCCATTCAAAGGCCCAGGTCCCCCAGCACAGACCCAGCTCCCCCAGCACACACCCAGGTCCCCCAGTACAGACCCAGGTCCGCCAGCACAGACCCAGGTCTCAATTCAAAGACCCAGGTCCCCCAGCACACACCCAGGTCCCCCAGCACACACCCAGTTCTCAATTCAAAGACCCAGGTCCCCCAGCACAGACCCAGCTCCCCAGCACAGACCCAGGTCGCCCAGCACAAACCCAGGTCGCCCAGCACTCATCCAGGGCCCCCAGCACTCACCCAGGTCTCAATTCAAAGACCCAGGTCCCCCAGCACACACCCAGGTCCCCCAGCACAGACCCACTTCTCAATTCAAAGACCGAGATCCCGCAGGACAGACCCAAGTCCCCCAGCACAGACCCAGTTCTCAATTCAAAGGCCCAGGCCCCTCAGCACACACCCAAATCCCCCCAGAACAGACCCAGGTCTCCCAGCACAGACCCACTTCTCAATACAAAGACCGAGGTCCCCAGCACACACCCAGGTCCCCCAGCACAGACCCAGTTCTCAATTCAAAGACCCAGGTCCCCCAGCACAGACCCAGTGCTCCATTCAAAGACCCAGGTCCAACAGCACAGACCCAGGTCCCCCAGCACAGACCCAGCCCCCCAGCACTCATCCAGGGCCCCCAGCACTCACCCAGGTCTCAATTCAAAGACCCAGGACCCCCAGCACACACCCAGGTCCCCTAGCACAGACCCAGTTCTCACTTCGAAGACTCAGGTCCCCCAGCACACACCCAGGTCCCCCAGCACTGACCCAGTGCTCAATTCAAAGAGCCAGGTCCCCCAGCACCGACCCAGGTCTCAATTCAAAGACCCAGGTCCCCCAGCACACACCCAGGTCCCCCAGCACAGACCCACTTCTCAATTCAAAGACCGAGATCCCCCAGCACAGACCCAGTTCTCAATTCAAAGGCTCAGGTCCCCCAGCACACACCCAAATCACCCCAGAACAGACCCAGGTCTCCCAGCACAGAGCCACTTCTCAATACAAAGACCCAGGTCCCCAGCATACACCCAGCTCCCCCAGCACAGACCCAGTTCTCAGTTCAAAGACCCAGGTCCCCCAGCACAGACCCAGTGCTCCATTCAAAGACCCAGGTCCAACAGCACAGACCCAGGTCCCCCAGCACAGACCCAGCTCCCCCAGCACTCATCCAGGGCCCCCAGCACTCACCCAGGTCTCAACTCAAAGACCCAGGTCCCCCAGCACACACTCGGGTCCCCTAGCACAGACCCAGTTCTCACTTCGAAGACCCAGCTCCCCCAGCACACACCCAGGTCCCCCAGTACAGACCCAGGTCCGCCAGCACAGACCCAGGTCTCAATTCAAAGACCCAGGTCCCCCAGCACACACCCAGGTCCCCCAGCACACACCCAGTTCTCAATTCAAAGACCCAGGTCCCCCAGCACAAACCCAGTTCCCCAGCACAGACCCAGGTCGCCCAGCACAAACCCAGGTCACCCAGCACTCATCCAGGGCCCCCAGCACAGACCCACTTCTCAATTCAAAGACCCAGGACCCCCAGCACACACCCAGGTCCCCCAGCACAGACCCACTTCTCAATTCAAAGACCGAGATCCCCCAGCACAGACCCAGTTCTCAATTCAAAGGCCCAGGTCCCGCAGCACACACCCAAATCCCCCCAGAACAGACCCAGGTCTCCCAGCACAGACCCACTTCTCAATACAAAGACCGAGGTCCCCAGCACACACCCAGGTCCCCCAGCACAGACCCAGGTCTCACTTCGAAGACTCAGGTCCCCCAGCACACACCCACGTCCCCCAGCACAGACCCAGTCCTCAATTCAAAAACCCAGGTCCTCCAGCACAGACCCAGTGTTCAATTCAAAGACCCAGGTCCCCCAGCACAGACCCAGTGCTCAATTCAAAGAGCCAGGTCCCCCAGCACAGACCCAGTGCTCCATTCAAAGACCCAGGTCCAACAGCACAGACCCAGGTCCCCCAGCACAGACCCAGCCCCCCAGCACTCATCCAGGGCCCCCAGCACTCACCCAGGTCTCAATTCAAAGACCCAGGACCCCCAGCACACACTCAGGTCCCCTAGCACAGACCCAGGTCTCACTTCGAAGACTCAGGTCCCCCAGCACACACCCAGGTCCCCCAGCACAGACCCAGTCCTCAATTCAAAAACCCAGGTCCTCCAGCACAGACCCAGTGTTCAATTCAAAGACCCAGGTCCCCCAGCACAAACCCAGTGCTCAATTCAAAGACCCAGGTCCCCCAGCACAGACCCAGCTCACCCAGCACAGACCCTGCTCCCCCAGCACTCATCCAGGGCCCCCAGCACTCAATCAGGTCTCAATTCAAAGACCCAGGACCCCCAGCACACACCCAGGTCACCCAGCACAGACCCAGTGCTCAATTCAAAGACCCAGGTCCAACAGCACAGACCCAGGTCCCCCAGCACAGACCCAGCTCCCCCAGCACTCATCCAGGGCCCCCAGCACTCACCCAGGTCTCAACTCAAAGACCCAGGACCCCTAGCACACACTCAGGTCCCCTAGCACAGACCCAGTTCTCACTTCGAAGACCCAGGTCACCCAGCACACACCCAGGTCCCCCAGCACAGACCCAGGTCTCAATTCAAAGACTCAGGTCCCCCAGCACACACCCATGTCCCCCAGCACTGACCCAGTGATCAATCCAAAAACCCAGGTCCTCCAGCACAGACCCAGTGCTCAATTCAAAGAGCCAGGTCCCCCAGCACAGACCCAGTGCTCAATTCAAATAGCCAGGTCCCCCAGCACAGACCCTGCTCCCCCAGCACAGACCCTGCTCCCCCAGCACTCATCCAGGGCCCCCAGCACTCAACCAGGTCTCAATTCAAAGACCCAGGACCCCCAGCACACACCCAGGTCCCCCAGCACAGACCCAGTGCTCAATTCAAAAACCCAGGTCCCCCAGCACACACCCAGTTCACCCAGCACAGACCCAGTTCTCAATTCAAAGACCCAGGTCCCCCAGCACAGACCCACTTCTCAATTCAAAAACCCAGGTCCCCCAGCACACACCCAGGTCCCCCAGCACAGACCCAGTGCTCAATTCAAAGAGCCAGGTCCCCCAGCACCGACCCAGTTCTCAATTCAAAGACCCAGGTCCCCCAGCACAGACTCACTTCTCAATTCAAAGACCCAGGTCCCCCAGCACAGACCCAGTTCTCAGTTCTATGACCGAGCTCCCCCAGCACAGAGACAGGTCCGCCAGCACAGACCCAGTTCTCAATTCAAAGACCCAGGTCCCCCAGCACACACCCAGGTCCCCCAGCACAGACCCAGGATGCCCAGTACAGACCCAGGTCCCCCAGCACCGACCCGGGTCCCCCAGCACCGACCCGGGTCCCCCAGCACCGACCCAGGTTCCCCAGCACCGACCCAGGTTCCCCAGCACCGACCCAGGTCCCCCAGCACCGACCCAGGTCTCAATTCAAAGACCCAGGTCCCCCAGTACAGACCCAGTTCTCAATTCAAAGACCCAGGTCCCCCAGCACAGACCCACTTCTCAATTCAAAGACCCAGGTCCCCCAGCACACACCCAGTTCTCAGTTCTATGACCGAGCTCCCCCAGCACAGAGACAGGTCCTCCAGCACAGACCCAGTTCTCAATTCAAAGACCCAGGTCCCCCAGCACACACCCAGGTACCCCAGCACAGACCCAGGATGCCCAGTACAGACCCAGCTCCCCCAGCACCGACCCAGGTCCCCCAGCACTGACCCAGGTCCCCCAGCACCGACCAAGGTCCCCCAGCACAGACCCAGGTCCCCCAGAACCGACCCAGGTCTCCCAGCACCGACCCAGGTCTCAATTCAAAGACCCCGGTCTCCCAGCACAGACCCAGTTCTCAATTCAAAGACCCAGGTCCCCCAGCACAGACCCACTTCTCAATTCAAAGACCCAGGTCCCCCAGCACACACCCAGTTCTCCATTCAAAGGCCCAGGTCCCCCAGCACAGACCCAGCTCCCCCAGCACACACCCAGGTCCCCCAGTACAGACCCAGGTCCGCCAGCACAGACCCAGGTCTCAATTCAAAGACCCAGGTCCCCCAGCACACACCCAGGTCCCCCAGCACACACCCAGTTCTCAATTCAAAGACCCAGGTCCCCCAGCACAGACCCAGCTCCCCAGCACAGACCCAGGTCGCCCAGCACAAACCCAGGTCGCCCAGCACTCATCCAGGGCCCCCAGCACTCACCCAGGTCTCAATTCAAAGACCCAGGTCCCCCAGCACACACCCAGGTCCCCCAGCACAGACCCACTTCTCAATTCAAAGACCGAGATCCCGCAGGACAGACCCAAGTCCCCCAGCACAGACCCAGTTCTCAATTCAAAGGCCCAGGCCCCTCAGCACACACCCAAATCCCCCCAGAACAGACCCAGGTCTCCCAGCACAGACCCACTTCTCAATACAAAGACCGAGGTCCCCAGCACACACCCAGGTCCCCCAGCACAGACCCAGTTCTCAATTCAAAGACCCAGGTCCCCCAGCACAGACCCAGTGCTCCATTCAAAGACCCAGGTCCAACAGCACAGACCCAGGTCCCCCAGCACAGACCCAGCCCCCCAGCACTCATCCAGGGCCCCCAGCACTCACCCAGGTCTCAATTCAAAGACCCAGGACCCCCAGCACACACCCAGGTCCCCTAGCACAGACCCAGTTCTCACTTCGAAGACTCAGGTCCCCCAGCACACACCCAGGTCCCCCAGCACTGACCCAGTGCTCAATTCAAAGAGCCAGGTCCCCCAGCACCGACCCAGGTCTCAATTCAAAGACCCAGGTCCCCCAGCACACACCCAGGTCCCCCAGCACAGACCCACTTCTCAATTCAAAGACCGAGATCCCCCAGCACAGACCCAGTTCTCAATTCAAAGGCTCAGGTCCCCCAGCACACACCCAAATCACCCCAGAACAGACCCAGGTCTCCCAGCACAGAGCCACTTCTCAATACAAAGACCCAGGTCCCCAGCATACACCCAGCTCCCCCAGCACAGACCCAGTTCTCAGTTCAAAGACCCAGGTCCCCCAGCACAGACCCAGTGCTCCATTCAAAGACCCAGGTCCAACAGCACAGACCCAGGTCCCCCAGCACAGACCCAGCTCCCCCAGCACTCATCCAGGGCCCCCAGCACTCACCCAGGTCTCAACTCAAAGACCCAGGACCCCCAGCACACACTCGGGTCCCCTAGCACAGACCCAGTTCTCACTTCGAAGACCCAGGTCCCCCAGCACACACCCAGGTCCCCCAGCACAGACCCATGTCCCCCAGCACTGACCCAGTGCTCAATCCAAAAACCCAGGTCCTCCAGCACAGACCCAGTGCTCAATTCAAAGGCCCAGGTCCCCCAGCACAGACCCAGGTCTCAATTCAAAGACCCAATTCCCCCAGCACAGACCCAGCTCACCCAGCACAGACCCTGCTCCCCCAGCACTCATCCAGGGCCCCCAGCACTCAACCAGTTCTCAATTCAAAGACCCAGGACCCCCAGCACACACCCAGGTCCCCCAGCACAGACCCAGTGCTCAATTCAAAAACCCAGGTCCCCCAGCACACACCCAGTTCACCCAGCACAGACCCACTTCTCAATTCAAAGACCCAGGTCCCTCAGCACACACCCAAATCCCCCCAGAACAGACCCAGGTCTCCCAGCACAGACCCACTTCTCAATACAAAGACCGAGGTCCCCAGCACACACCCAGGTCCCCCAGCACAGACCCAGTTCTCAATTCAAAGACCCAGGTCCCCCAGCACAGACCCAGTGCTCCATTCAAAGACCCAGGTCCAACAGCACAGACCCAGTTCTCAATTCAAAAACCCAGGTCCCCCAGCACAGACCCAGTTCTCAATTCAAAGACCCAGGTCCCCCAGCACACACTCAGGTCCCCTAGCACAGACCCAGTTCTCACTTCGAAGACTCAGGTCCCCCAGCACACACCCAGGTCCCCCAGCACAGACCCAGTGCTCAATTCAAAGAGCCAGGTCCCCCAGCACAGACCCAGTTCTCAATTCAAAGACCCAGGTCCCCCAGCACAGACCCACTTCTCAATTCAAAAACCCAGGTCCCCCAGCACACACCCAGGTCTCAATTCAAAGACCCAGGTCCCCCAGCACACACCCAGGTCTCAATTCAAAGACGCAGGACCCCCAGCACACACCCAGGTCCCCCAGCACAGACCCACTTCTCAATTCAAAGACCCAGGTCCCCCAGCACACACCCAGGTACCCCAGCACAGACCCAGTGCTCAATTCAAAAACCCAGGTCCTCCAGCATAGACCCAGTGTTCAATTCAAAGACCAAGGTCCCCCAGCACAGACCCAGTTCTCAATTCAAAGACCCAGGTCCCCCAGCACACACCCAGTTCTCCATTCAAAGACCCAGGTCCCCCAGCACAGACCCACTTCTCCATTCAAAGACCCAGGTCCCCCAGCACACACCTAGTTCTCCAGCACACACCCAGTTGTCAATTCAAAGACCGAGTTCCACCAGCACAGACCCAGGTCCCCCAGCACAGACCCAGGACTCAATTCAGAGACCCAGGTCCCCCAGCACAGACCAAGTTCTCCAGCACAGTCCCAGTTCTCAATTCAAAGAGCCAGGTCCCCCAGCACACACCCAGTTCTCAATTCAAAGACCCAGGTCCCCCAGCACAGACCCAGCTCCCCCAGCACACACCCAGGTTCCCCAGCACAGACCCAGTTCTCCAACTAGAGACCAAGTTCTCCAAGAACACGCCAATTTCTCCAAGTACACACCAAGTTCTCCAAACATACAGCAAATTCTAAAAATTCACAGAACAATTTCTCCAATCATAGACCAAATTCTGCAATCACAGAACAAGTTCTCCAGTCATAGAACAATTTCTCCAATCACAGAACAAGTATTCCCATCAAAGACCAAATTTTCCAAAGAACAAATTCGCCAATCATAGGCCAAACTCTCCAATCACAGAACAAATTCTCCAAAGACTAAATTCTCCAATCATAGAACAAGATATCCAAAGACCAATTTCCCCAATCACACAACAAGTACTCCAATCATAGACCAAATTATCCAATCAACAGAAGAACTTCTCCAAAGACCAAATTCTCGAAACAAAGACCAAATTATCCTATCACAGAACAAATTCTCCAATCACAAAACAAACTCCCCATCACAGAACAGGTTCTATAATCAAAGAACAAATTCTCCAATCACGGAACAAGTTCTCCAATCAAAGTCCAAACTCTCCAGCCACGGAACAAATTCTCCAGCCACGGAAAAAAATTCTCCGATCATAGGCCAAATGCATCAATCACAGAACGAGTTCTCCAGTCATAGACAAAATGCTTCAATCACAGAAAAAGTTCTCCAATGACAAAACAATTTATCCAATCACAGAACAAATTCTCCAACCACAGAACAAATTCTTCCATCATAGACCAAACTCTCCAACCACAGAACATGTTCTCCACTCAAGGAAGAAATTATCCAATCACAGAACATGTTCTCCACTCAAGGAAGAAATTGTCCAATCACAGAAGAATTTCATCAATCAAACACCACTTTCTCAAATCACAGGGCAAGTCTCCAAGTCTAGACAAAATTTTCCAATCACAGAACTAGTTCTCCAAAGACCAAATTCTCCCATCACAGTACAAGTTCTCCAATCATAAAGCAAAGTCTCCATAAAAAGACCAAAGTCTCCATAAAAAGACCAAAGTCTCCATAAAAAGACCAAAGTCTCCATAAAAAGACCAAAGTCTCCATAAAAAGACCAAAGTCTCCATAAAAAGACCAAAGTCTCCATAAAAAGACCAAAGTCTCCATAAAAAGACCAAAGTCTCCATAAAAAGACCAAAGTCTCCATAAAAAGACCAAAGTCTCCATAAAAAGACCAAAGTCTCCATAAAAAGACCAAAGTCTCCATAAAAAGACCAAAGTCTCCATAAAAAGACCAAAGTCTCCATAAAAAGACCAAAGTCTCCATAAAAAGACCAAAGTCTCCATAAAAAGACCAAAGTCTCCATAAAAAGACCAAAGTCTCCATAAAAAGACCAAAGTCTCCATAAAAAGACCAAAGTCTCCATAAAAAGACCAAAGTCTCCATAAAAAGACCAAAGTCTCCATAAAAAGACCAAAGTCTCCATAAAAAGACCAAAGTCTCCATAAAAAGACCAAAGTCTCCATAAAAAGACCAAAGTCTCCATAAAAAGACCAAAGTCTCCATAAAAAGACCAAAGTCTCCATAAAAAGACCAAAGTCTCCATAAAAAGACCAAAGTCTCCATAAAAAGACCAAAGTCTCCATAAAAAGACCAAAGTCTCCATAAAAAGACCAAAGTCTCCATAAAAAGACCAAAGTCTCCATAAAAAGACCAAAGTCTCCATAAAAAGACCAAAGTCTCCATAAAAAGACCAAAGTCCCCATAAAAAGACCAAAGTCCCCATAAAAAGACCAAAGTCCCCATAAAAAGACCAAAGTCCCCATAAAAAGACCAAAGTCTCCATAAAAAGACCAAAGTCCCCATAAAAAGACACCACCACCAGCATTATAAGGCAAATAACATTAACATTTCCCTTACATGAACTTTGGAAAATAAATGACATTGTTTGTAATTCACAAATCAACTTCTAAAATCCAACAACACTCTCCTACTTACCCAGGATGCTCTACAGGTAGCGTGCTTTCTCATGTAACGAACATCGTCCTACGTCCTTTTGCAAATGGCACCACACCGCCTTCTATTTGACACAGACCGCTTTCATGCATCTATCTGAAATCTTCTCCGTCCTCTGGATCGCCACTCAGAAACAGACAGAACTCCCCTCAGTTCTCCAGGGTCTCAACACACTGACCTGCAAACAAAACCACATTTCTATTAATATCATTACAATACAACCTTGACACATCCTCACCTCTTTTTATTTTTGTCTGTGCCTGCAAAGCTAACTAGTTCCACCCAACAGACAAAACTCACGGCACCTAAACGTACTTACAAGGATTTAAGACCATAAATGACATAGCACCGGAAGAGCTGCCACACCAACACTCAGATTTCCTTTACTAATACAAGACAACACCCCCAGCCTGACTTTAGAGCTCCTCAGGAGCTATATTCCGAGAAGCCCCAAAATTACCAGGCCGGAAAACCCTGCAGCAGCACCAACGGCCAATCAAACAGATCTCCAAACCCAGAACCACTTCCCCAAACCCAGAACCACTTCCCCAAACCCAGAACCACTTCCCCAAACCCAGAACCACTTCCCCAAACCCAGAACCACTTCCCCAAACCCAGAACCACTTCCCCAAACCCAGAACCACTTCCCCAAACCCAGAACCACTTCCCCAAACCCAGAACAACTTCCCCAAACCCACAGAACAACTTCTCCAACCAAAGAACAAATTCTCCAAATCATAGACATAATTCTCGAAACACAGAACAAGTCCCCCAATCAAAGACCAAATTCTCCAACCACAGAACAAGTTCTAAAAGCCCAGAACAAATTCTCCTATCCCAGAACAAGTTCTCAAGGGTCATTACTTTTCCAGGCAGTTCTAAAGCAGAACTTTCTGGCTATGAATCAAACCTGGACGTTCGGAAAGCTTCCAAATCAGAACTCTCTGCAGAGGAGCCAAACAGGACAAACAATACTTTCCTTTCCTGGTGTGTTTCACCAGGGACCGTTACCTATTGTCTCAGACACAACACCCCAGACCTAAGCCCCACAAATCTCAGCTTTTCATCCTGGCATTTATCTCTGAGTCACGAGCTTCATGACAGCTCACCATTCCCTCCCAAGAACCTCCAAGTGCACACACAGCACTCGCCCAACGCGGCACAAAACCACCTTAGCTTCTCACAGCCCTCCTCAGGGTGCAGCTTCAGCTCTCCCAGGCAGCATGCGACATCGGAAAAAGAAATGGAAACAGATGCATGTTGAGACAGGGCTCAAAGAGGCAGCCCGCCCTGTGCAATACCCATCTCCTGCTTCAGTACATTGGCTGCCCAGTGGCCAGGCCTCCCATATTTCTGCCAGCTGTATCTGGGCCTGTATGTTCATCAGGAAAGCACACATAAATATTGCCTTCAGCTCCTTGAAGCCTTTTCACCTAGAGCCCCTGCTGCAGCCACCTAGTCAGTTCTCACATTAATCAGCAAGATCGGCAGAAACAGTCAGGTCTGTGAAAATGGACACAGACAATAGAGCTGCACAGGACACCTGGAGCCATGCCCCAAAAGACAACTGACCTGAATACTTTGAGCCACAAGCCTCATCTACACTTGAACTTTAGCTCAGCACCACCAGCAAATATAACACCTAAAAATAAAAAACAAACAAACAAAACAACCCCCAACACAAAGATACTTACTACTGTATGCACTAGTGAGTCTTGACATGGCTTGAAGGTCTTAATTCAGATAAGACCATTTCAAAAAACCCCCCCAAAAAAAACAGCAGAAATAAACTACAAAGCTCTAACCCCACAACCCCCAAAACAACCACCACCAAACTCACCCTGATGAAAGCCAAGTGCTAAAAGAGTTACCTGCTCCATGGCTGTGCCTCATGTACCCAAGGACCCACCCACAACCCCCCCCCTCAAAGCCCTGGCTCAGGGGTGGGGCAAGCCACCAGCTGCAACAGAAGCAACCTGATATGCCACAGCCTGGTCTTTTCCCTATCTGACTCTGGCTCTCTCTCTGCCTTTAACTTCTGGGCTCTCATTCTCTGGTTCAGACTCACAATCAAAACTCAAAAACCACAACACCAAAAAAAAGTTTTATCGGCCTCTAACTCTCAGGCCACACTTACACCAAGACATAGATTGAAAAGCACACACAAACTGACAGCCAGACACTCTGAAGCCAGACACTCTGACGCTGACATTGACTCCACGTAAACTACCACACACTCATTCCCAAGCTGACTCTCTGGACTGGACCCATTAAAAGCAAGCTTATTCCCAGAGCTCTTCTGTCCCTGACCCATTAAGTGCATGCTTAGCCCCAAAGCTCTTCTGTCCATTTGTGCAGCTCATCAAGAGTAAACAGCTACACTGGGATTCTAAAAGCCCAGCACACCTGTTCCAGAGTTCCAGGATTCCAGGTGAGAGAGAAAAACAGACAAATACAGGATTCTCCACTGTTTTATTCATGAAGGATACTCTAGAGAGAGTAAAGGATACAGCAAAGGATGCTTCTGATGCCTGCTTATCTTACCAACCCCAAGGACCCTGCAAAGACCTTCAGGAAACCAGCTCTGAGAATCACCACAGCAGCGCGAGGTGGCAGGCTCAATGTTAACCCATTCTAAGCCATTTTGGCTTTTTTTTAAATACATCTTTTCGATTTCTAACCCAGTTGAATCCATTTTTTGGCTGTTTCTAAGCTACTGATGGCCATTTCTAGACAATTTTTTCCCATATCTTACCAGGTTTAGGCCATTTTTGCCTATTTCTAATCCATTTTCCCATTCCTAACCCCTTTTAAGCTTTTTTTTTAGTCTATTTCTAAACTGGTTTTGGCTATTTCTAACCAATTTCAAACTATTTCAAACCCAAAACAACTTCTCTAAACCCAGATGAATTTCTCTGATCATACACAAATTTCTCAAAACACAGACCAACTCCCCCCAGCACAGGCCAACTCCCCGCAACACAGGCCAACTCCTCCAATCCCAGAACAACTCCTCCAATCCCAGAACAACTCCTCCAATCCCAGAACAACTCCTCCAATCCCAGAACAACTCCTCCAATCCCAGAACAACTCCTCCAATCCCAGAACAACTCCTCCAAACCCTGAACAACTGCTCCAAACCCACACCAAATGCCCCAAACCCACACCAAATGCCCCAAACCCACACCAAATGCCCCAAACCCAGAACAACTTCTCTAATCGTACACAAAATTCTTGAAACACAGAACAACTTCCCCCAACACAGACCAAATTCTCCAATCCCAGAACAATTTCTCTAATCCCAGGACAACTTTTTCAATAACAGACAAAATTCTTGAAACACAGAACAAATTCCCCAATCAAAGACCAAATTCTCCAAACAAAGTCCAAGTTCTAAAATCACAGAACAACTTCTCGAATCTCAGACAAAATTCTCAGATGACTTCCCCACAGAAAGTCCTATTTATCCAATCACAGTCCAAAGACTAAAATCCCAGAACAACTTCACCAAACCGAGAACAAACCCTAAGACTGACCCTAACCCCTAACCCTAACCAAACGCTAGCCCCGAACCCTAAACTAGAACCCTGAACCCTAACCCCTAAATTCTAACAAAGCCTAACCCCTAACCCTAACAACTAATCTCTTCTAACCCTTACCCTAAAGCCTAACACGAATCCTAATCCTAACCATAAACCCTAACCCGTAACCCTAACGTCTACACCCAACCTAGCCCATCTCCTAATCCCCCCACCCCAGCCCCACATGTAACCCCTACCCCAACCTTAGTCTCTCCCCTAGTTTCTCCCCTAACCCCTCCCCTAATCCTAACCCCACACATAATCTCTTGCCCTTCCCCAAACCTAGCCCCTCCTGTAAATTGATCCTACCCACAGCCAAAATCCTGACCCCTGCTCGGCTCTCACTCTCTCTCTCTAAAAAGCACACACTACCAAAAAAACTTCAAAAAAAAAAAAAAACATGAACACTAAAAGCACCACAATAAAACCAAATCACTAAAAACCACAATCCCACAGACACCGCATTTCTTCAATGAAAACTTCCAGTTCAGCACTGACGCATAAACTTGTGCAATCACAGACCAAGTACTCCACAAAGACACCAAGTTCCTCAATCTCAGACAAAATTCTCCAAACACAGAACAAGTTCTCCAACCAAAGAACAAACTCCCCAATCGCAGAACAAATTCTCCAGTCACAGAAAAATTTCTGCAATCACAGAACATGTTCTCCAGTCATGGAAGAAATTCTCCAATCACAGCAGAATTTCACCAAAGACCAACTTCTCCAATCACAGAGCAAGCTTCCAAGCCTAGACCAAATTCTCAAATCAAGGATTAACAACTCCTCCAATCCAAGGCCAACTCCTCCAATCCAAGGCCAACTCCTCCAATCCAAGGCCAACTCCTCCAATCCAAGGCCAACTCCTCCAATCCAAGGCCAACTCCTCCAATCCAAGGCCAACTCCTCCAATCCAAGGCCAACTCCTCCAATCCAAGGCCAACTCCTCCAATCCAAGGCCAACTCCTCCAATCCAAGGCCAACTCCTCCAATCCAAGGCCAACTCCTCCAATCCAAGGCCAAGTTCCCCAAGCACAGACCAAGTTCTCCCATCCCAGACCAAATCCCCCAGACACAGACTAAATTCCCAATCCCAGACCAAACCCCCAAAGGCACAGACAAAATCCCGAACTCAAAGACCACATTCCCCACGCACAGACCACATCCCCCAATTCGAAGACCAAATCCCCCAATTCAAAGACCAAACCCCCAAGCACAAACCAAGCCCCCGCAAGCACAGACCAAATCCCCCCCAAGCACAGACCAACCCCCCCCAAGCACAGACCAAATCCCCTATTCAAAGACCAAACCCCCCCCAAGCACAGACCAAACCCCCCAAGCACACACCAACCACCCCCAAGCACAGAACCCCCCCGAAGCACAGACCAGATCCCCCCGAAGCACAGACCAAATCCCCAATTCAAAGACCAAACCCAAGCACAGACCAACCCCCCCCAAGCACAGACCAACCCCACCCCAAGCACAGACCAAAACTCCCCCCAAGCACAGAGCAAATCCCCCAATTCAAAGACCAAACCCCCAATTCAAAGACCAAACCCCCAATTCAAAGACCAAACCCCCCCAAGCACAGACCAAGCCCCCCAAGCACAGACCAAATCCCCCAATTCAAAGACCAAACCCCCAATTCAAAGACCAAACCCCCAATTCAAAGACCAAGACCCCCCCAAGCACAGACCAAACCCCCCAAGCACAGACCAAACCCCCTCAAGCACAGACCAAATCCCCAATTCAAAGACCAAACCCAAGCATACACCAACCCCCCCAAGCACAGACCAAACCCCCCCCAAGCACAGACCAAACCCCCTATTCAAAGACCAAGCCCCCCCAAGCACAGACCAAACCCCCCACAATTCAAAGACCAAACCCCCCACAATTCAAAGACCAAACCCCCCCCAAGCACAGACCAAATCCCCCAATTCAAAGACCAAGGCCCCCCCAAGCACAGACCAAGCCCCCCCAAGCACAGACCAAACCCCCCCCAATTCAAAGACCAAACCCCCCCCAATTCAAAGACCAAACCCCCCCCAATTCAAAGACCAACCCCCCCCAATTCAAAGACCAAACCCCCCCAATTCAAAGACCAACCCCCCCCAATTCAAAGACCAAACCCCCCCAATTCAAAGACCAAACCCCCCCAATTCAAAGACCAAACCCCCCCAATTCAAAGACCAAACCCCCCCAAGTCAAAGACCAAACCCCCCCCAAGTCAAAGACCAAACCCCCCCAAGTCAAAGACCAAACCCCCCCAAGCACAGACCAAACCCCCCACAATTCAAAGACCAAACCCCCCACAATTCAAAGACCAAACCCCCCCCAATTCAAAGACCAAACCCCCCCCAATTCAAAGACCAACCCCCCCCAATTCAAAGACCAAGCCCCCCCAATTCAAAGACCAAGCCCCCCCAGTTCAAAGACCAAACCCCCCCCAATTCAAAGACCAAACCCCCCCCAAGCACAGACCAAATCCTCTATTCAAAGACCAACCCCCCCCAAGCACAGACCAAATCCTCTATTCAAAGACCAACCCCCCCCAAGCACAGAGCAAACCCCCCCCAAGCACAACCCAAATCCCCAATTCAAAGACCAAACCCCCCCCAAGCACAAACCAAATCCCCAATTCAAAGACCAAACCCCCACAGCACAAACCAAATCCCCAAAGGTACAGACCAAACCCCCAATTCAAAGACAAATCCCCAATTCAAAGACCAAACCCCACACACACAGACCAAATTTTCTAATTAAAAAAGAAAAAACAAACCAAAAATCACACCTCAAATAAACCACAAAGCTCTAAGGCCACAAAACATGAGCTAACACCACAGAACTTACCTTGAGGAGAGCTGAACCCCAAATGAGCTCCCTGGCCAGAGGCTGTGCCTCATATACCACAGGCCCCACCCACAACCCCTCCCTCAATGGGTTGGGGCAGGGCAGGGGTACATCACCAGCTGGGATAAAAGCACCCTGATAAGCCACAGCTGGGTTTTTGTTTCATCTGGATCTGGCTCTGTGGCTGCTCCCTATCTGCCCCAAAGCTGCTCAGAAAGTGTCTTGGCTGTTCCATATCTGCTCACTCTGCTCTGTGAGTCGTCCGTGGCTTAATTTTTCTGCTTGTCTTTGTCTGGGTCAGATGGGTGAGACTCAGAGATTCAGACTTTGAAGCTGAGACTCAGGAACTGAGACTCTAGGGCTCAGACTAGGGCTGACAATCTGGGACTCACACTCTGTGGCTAAGACTCCAGCTGAGACTGTGTCTGAAACTCTGTGGCTGAGACAGTGACTGACACTCTGGGCCTGAGACTTTGGAACTGATACTCTCAGACTCTGTGGCTAAGAATGTTCTGAGACTCTATGACTAAGATTATGGAATTCAGACTTTGGGCATGAGACTGTGACTACAGCACAGGGATTCGGACTTGAAGGCTGAGTCTGTAGCTGAGACTGTGGCTAAGACTCTGGGATTCAGATTTTGGGGCAGAGACTGCAGCTGAGACTCTGTCTGTAGGTCAGACTCTGTGGCTAAGACTCCAGGGCCCACACTCTGAGCTGAGACTATGGCTAAGATTCAGCAGCTGAGACTCTGGAGCTGATACTCTGCAGCTGAGACTCTGGGGCTGAGACTCCAGGGCTCAGGCTCTGCGGCTGAGACTGTGCCTGAAACTCTGTGGCTCATACTCTGCACCTCAGACTTTGAATCTAAGACTCTGTGACCGAGACTCTGTAATAAAGACTCTGTGCCTGACATGGTAGCTGAGGCTCCAGGCCTCAGACTTCAGAGCTGATAGACTCAGACTGTGGCTGAGAAACTGTGGCTGAGAGTCTGTGGCTGAAACAGTGCCTTAGGCACTGGGCCTCAAACTTTGGAGGAGATAGTTTCAGACTCAGACTCCATGGCCAGAGTCTAACCCTAATCCCTAACCCCTCATCCATCACCCTCACCCTAACCCCTAACCTCTAAACCTAAAACCCTAAACCCAAAACCCTAACCCAAACAAAACCAAAACCCTAAACCCTAACCCCTAACCCTACCCTAACCCCTAACACCCTAACCCTAACACAACCCTAACCCTAACCCCTAAACCCTCACCCAAACCCCTAACCCTAACCCAAGCCCTAAGCCCTAACCCTAACCCCTAACCCTGAACCCTAAACTCTAAACCCTTACTCTAACTCCTAACCATAAACCCTAACCCTACCTCTATCCCTAACACTTACCCAAACCCTAAACCTAACCCTAAACCTAACACTAACCCCTAACCCTAACCCCTAAACCCTAACCCCTAACCCCAGCACCTAACACCCAACCTCTAACCACTAAGCCTTACCTCTAAGCCTCACCCTAATCCTAACCCCTAACCCTAAACCATAACCCCTAACCGAACCCCCTAACCCAAACCCCTAACCCAAAACCCTAACGCTAACCCCTAAACCATAACCCTAACCCTAACCTTAACCCTAAACCCAAACCCTAACCCTAAACCTAGCCCTAAGCCCTAACCCTAACCCTTAACCCTAACCCTTAACCCTAACCCTTAACCCTAACCCTTAACCCTAACCCCTAACCTTAAACCCTAAGGCCTTAACCATTAACCCTTAACCCCTAACCCTAACCCCTAACCCTAACCCCTAAATTGTAAACCCTCACCCTAACCTATAACCCTAAACCTAACCCTAACCCCTAATCCTAACCCCTAAACCTATCCCTAACTCTAACCCTATCCCTAACCCTAACCCCTACCCCTAAACCCTAACCCCTAACCCTAACACTAACCCCCAACCCCTAACCCCTAAGCCTCACCCTAACCCTAACCCTAGCCCCTAATGCCTAACCCCTAACGGTAACCCTAAACCCTAAACCTAACCCCTAACACCAACCCCTAACCCCTAACCCTAATCTAACCCTAACCCCTAAACCTAACCCTAACCCTACACTAGCCATAAGCCTAAGCCCTAAGTCTAACCATAACCATAACCCTAACCACTAACCCCTAGCCCCTAACCCTAACCCTCACCCCTCGCCACTCACCCCTCACCCTAACACCCTAACCCCTAACCACAATCCTAACCCCTAACCCAACCCTGACCCTGGCCCTAACCCTAAGCCAACCCGAAACCTAACCTGTAACCCTAACACCTAACCCCTAAACCTAACCCTTAACCCCAACCCTAACCCCTAACCCTAACCCTAAATCCTAACCCTAAACCCTAACCCCTAACCCCAACCCTAATCCTAACCCTAACCCCTAACCCCAACCCTAATCCTAACCCTAAACCCTAACCCCAAACCTAAACCCTAACCCTAACCCCTAAACCTAACCCTAAACCTAACCCCTAACCCTAAACCTGACCCCAACCCTAAACCCTAACCCTAACCCCTATCCCTAACCCTAACCCCTAATCTGAACCCTAACCCCTAATCCAACCCTAACAGCAAACCAAACCCTAAAACTAAACCCAAACCCAAACCCTAACCCCTAACCATAACCCCAACACTAACCCCTAAACCCTATCCCCTAATCCTAAACCCTAATCCGAACCCTAAACCCTAACTCAAACCCTAATCCTAACTAATCCTAACCGAGAACCCTAACCCAAAACATAAACCCTAACCCAAACCCTAACCCTTAATCATAACCCCAACACTAACCCCTAACCCTTACCCCTATTCTGAAACCTAACGCCTAACTCAAACCCTAATCCTAACCCAACCCTAACCGCAAACCCTAACCCTAACACTAAACCCTAATCCAAACCCTAACCCCTAAATATAACCCCAACACTAACCCCTAACCCTAACCCCTATCCCCTAACCCTAACCCCTAATCCGAACCCTAACCCCTAATCTGAACCCTAACCCCTAATCCAAACCTAACAGCGAACCCTAACCCTAACACTGAACCCTAACCCAAACCCTAACCCCTAACCATAACCCCAACACTAACCCCTAAACCCTAACCCTAACCCCTATCCCCCAACCCTAACCCCTAATCCGACCCCTAACCCCTAACTCGAACCCTAATCCTAACCCAACCCTAACCACGAACCCTAACCCAAAAACTAAACCCTAACCCAAACCCTAACCCCTAACCATAACCCCAACACTAGCCCCTAACCCTCACCCCTAACCTAACCCTAACAGAACAAATGTTTCAATTACATAACAAATTCTACAATCATACACCAAATTCTAAAAATCACAGAACAATTTCCCCAATAATAGACCAAATTCTCCTACCACAGAACATGTTCTCCAATCAAAGACCAAATTCTACAATCACAGAACAAGTTCTACAATCAAAGAGAAAATTTTCCACATAACAAGTTCTCTAGTTATACACCAAATGCTCCAATTACAGAACAAGATCTCCAATCATAGACCAAATTCTCCAAACACAGAAAAATTCCCCAGAGAACAAGATCTCCAAAGAAAAATGAAATTCCCCAAACATAGAACAAGTTCTATAATCACAGAACAATTTCTCCAATCACAGAACAAATTCCCCAATCAGAGTAACTTCTCCCATCAAAGTTCAAATTCTCCAATCACAGAACAAGTTCTCCAGTCATAGATCAAATTCTAAAATCACAGAACAATTTTCCAATCATAGACAAAATTCTCCAATCACAGAACAAGTATTCCCATCAAAGACCAAATTTTCCAAAGAACAAATTCGCCAATCATAGGCCAAACTCTCCAATCACAGAACAAATTCTCCAAAGACTAAATTCTCCAATCATAGAACAAGATATCCAAAGACCAATTTCCCCAATCACACAACAAGTACTCCAATCATAAACCAAACTATCCAATCAACAGAAGAACTTCTCCAAAGACAAAATTCTCCAATCAAAGACCAAATTATCCAATCACAGAACAAATTCGCCAATCATAGGCCAAACTCTCCAATCACAGAACAAATTCTCCAAAGACTAAATTCTCCAATCATAGAACAAGATATCCAAAGACCAATTTCCCCAATCACACAACAAGTACTCCAATCATAGACCAAATTATCCAATCAACAGAAGAACTTCTCCAAAGACCAAATTCTCGAAACAAAGACCAAATTATCCTATCACAGAACAAATTCTCCAATCACAAAACAAACTCCCCATCACAGAACAGGTTCTATAATCAAAGAACAAATTCTCCAATCACGGAACAAGTTCTCCAATCAAAGTCCAAACTCTCCAGCCACGGAACAAATTCTCCAGCCACGGAAAAAAATTCTCCGATCATAGGCCAAATGCATCAATCACAGAACGAGTTCTCCAGTCATAGACAAAATGCTTCAATCACAGAAAAAGTTCTCCAATGACAAAACAATTTATCCAATCACAGAACAAATTCTCCAACCACAGAACAAATTCTTCCATCATAGACCAAACTCTCCAACCACAGAACATGTTCTCCACTCAAGGAAGAAATTATCCAATCACAGAACATGTTCTCCACTCAAGGAAGAAATTGTCCAATCACAGAAGAATTTCATCAATCAAACACCACTTTCTCAAATCACAGGGCAAGTCTCCAAGTCTAGACAAAATTTTCCAATCACAGAACTAGTTCTCCAAAGACCAAATTCTCCCATCACAGTACAAGTTCTCCAATCATAAAGCAAAGTCTCCATAAAAAGACCAAAGTCTCCATAAAAAGACCAAAGTCTCCATAAAAAGACCAAAGTCTCCATAAAAAGACCAAAGTCTCCATAAAAAGACCAAAGTCTCCATAAAAAGACCAAAGTCTCCATAAAAAGACCAAAGTCTCCATAAAAAGACCAAAGTCTCCATAAAAAGACCAAAGTCTCCATAAAAAGACCAAAGTCTCCATAAAAAGACCAAAGTCTCCATAAAAAGACCAAAGTCTCCATAAAAAGACCAAAGTCTCCATAAAAAGACCAAAGTCTCCATAAAAAGACCAAAGTCTCCATAAAAAGACCAAAGTCTCCATAAAAAGACCAAAGTCTCCATAAAAAGACCAAAGTCTCCATAAAAAGACCAAAGTCTCCATAAAAAGACCAAAGTCTCCATAAAAAGACCAAAGTCTCCATAAAAAGACCAAAGTCCCCATAAAAAGACCAAAGTCCCCATAAAAAGACCAAAGTCCCCATAAAAAGACCAAAGTCCCCATAAAAAGACCAAAGTCCCCATAAAAAGACCAAAGTCCCCATAAAAAGACCAAAGTCCCCATAAAAAGACCAAAGTCCCCATAAAAAGACCAAAGTCCCCATAAAAAGACCAAAGTCCCCATAAAAAGACCAAAGTCCCCATAAAAAGACCAAAGTCCCCATAAAAAGACCAAAGTCTCCATAAAAAGACCAAAGTCCCCATAAAAAGACACCACCACCAGCATTATAAGGCAAATAACATTAACATTTCCCTTACATGAACTTTGGAAAATAAATGACATTGTTTGTAATTCACAAATCAACTTCTAAAATCCAACAACACTCTCCTACTTACCCAGGATGCTCTACAGGTAGCGTGCTTTCTCATGTAACGAACATCGTCCTACGTCCTTTTGCAAATGGCACCACACCGCCTTCTATTTGACACAGACCGCTTTCATGCATCTATCTGAAATCTTCTCCGTCCTCTGGATCGCCACTCAGAAACAGACCCTCAGTTCTCCAGGGTCTCAACACACTGACCTGCAAACAAAACCACATTTCTATTAATATCATTACAATACAACCTTGACACATCCTCACCTCTTTTTATTTTTGTCTGTGCCTGCAAAGCTAACTAGTTCCACCCAACAGACAAAACTCACGGCACCTAAACGTACTTACAAGGATTTAAGACCATAAATGACATAGCACCGGAAGAGCTGCCACACCAACACTCAGATTTCCTTTACTAATACAAGACAACACCCCCAGCCTGACTTTAGAGCTCCTCAGGAGCTATATTCCGAGAAGCCCCAAAATTACCAGGCCGGAAAACCCTGCAGCAGCACCAACGGCCAATCAAACAGATCTCCAAACCCAGAACCACTTCCCCAAACCCAGAACCACTTCCCCAAACCCAGAACCACTTCCCCAAACCCAGAACCACTTCCCCAAACCCAGAACCACTTCCCCAAACCCAGAACCACTTCCCCAAACCCAGAACCACTTCCCCAAACCCAGAACAACTTCCCCAAACCCACAGAACAACTTCTCCAACCAAAGAACAAATTCTCCAAATCATAGACATAATTCTCGAAACACAGAACAAGTCCCCCAATCAAAGACCAAATTCTCCAACCACAGAACAAGTTCTAAAAGCCCAGAACAAATTCTCCTATCCCAGAACAAGTTCTCAAGGGTCATTACTTTTCCAGGCAGTTCTAAAGCAGAACTTTCTGGCTATGAATCAAACCTGGACGTTCGGAAAGCTTCCAAATCAGAACTCTCTGCAGAGGAGCCAAACAGGACAAACAATACTTTCCTTTCCTGGTGTGTTTCACCAGGGACCGTTACCTATTGTCTCGGACACAACACCCCAGACCTAAGCCCCACAAATCTCAGCTTTTCATCCTGGCATTTATCTCTGAGTCACGAGCTTCATGACAGCTCACCATTCCCTCCCAAGAACCTCCAAGTGCACACACAGCACTCGCCCAACGCGGCACAAAACCACCTTAGCTTCTCACAGCCCTCCTCAGGGTGCAGCTTCAGCTCTCCCAGGCAGCATGCGACATCGGAAAAAGAAATGGAAACAGATGCATGTTGAGACAGGGCTCAAAGAGGCAGCCCGCCCTGTGCAATACCCATCTCCTGCTTCAGTACATTGGCTGCCCAGTGGCCAGGCCTCCCATATTTCTGCCAGCTGTATCTGGGCCTGTATGTTCATCAGGAAAGCACACATAAATATTGCCTTCAGCTCCTTGAAGCCTTTTCACCTAGAGCCCCTGCTGCAGCCACCTAGTCAGTTCTCACATTAATCAGCAAGATCGGCAGAAACAGTCAGGTCTGTGAAAATGGACACAGACAACAGAGCTGCACAGGACACCTGGAGCCATGCCCCAAAAGACAACTGACCTGAATACTTTGAGCCACAAGCCTCATCTACACTTGAACTTTAGCTCAGCACCACCAACAAATATAACACCTAAAAATAAAAAACAAACAAACAAAACAACCCCCAACACAAAGATACTTACTACTGTATGCACTAGTGAGTCTTGACATGGCTTGAAGGTCTTAATTCAGATAAGACCATTTCAAAAAACCCCCCCAAAAAAAACAGCAGAAATAAACTACAAAGCTCTAACCCCACAACCCCCAAAACAACCACCACCAAACTCACCCTGATGAAAGCCAAGTGCTAAAAGAGTTACCTGCTCCATGGCTGTGCCTCATGTACCCAAGGACCCACCCACAACCCCCCCCCTCAAAGCCCTGGCTCAGGGGTGGGGCAAGCCACCAGCTGCAACAGAAGCAACCTGATATGCCACAGCCTGGTCTTTTCCCTATCTGACTCTGGCTCTCTCTCTGCCTTTAACTTCTGGGCTCTCATTCTCTGGTTCAGACTCACAATCAAAACTCAAAAACCACAACACCAAAAAAAAGTTTTATCGGCCTCTAACTCTCAGGCCACACTTACACCAAGACATAGATTGAAAAGCACACACAAACTGACAGCCAGACACTCTGAAGCCAGACACTCTGACGCTGACATTGACTCCACGTAAACTACCACACACTCATTCCCAAGCTGACTCTCTGGACTGGACCCATTAAAAGCAAGCTTATTCCCAGAGCTCTTCTGTCCCTGACCCATTAAGTGCATGCTTAGCCCCAAAGCTCTTCTGTCCATTTGTGCAGCTCATCAAGAGTAAACAGCTACACTGGGATTCTAAAAGCCCAGCACACCTGTTCCAGAGTTCCAGGATTCCAGGTGAGAGAGAAAAACAGACAAATACAGGATTCTCCACTGTTTTATTCATGAAGGATACTCTAGAGAGAGTAAAGGATACAGCAAAGGATGCTTCTGATGCCTGCTTATCTTACCAACCCCAAGGACCCTGCAAAGACCTTCAGGAAACCAGCTCTGAGAATCACCACAGCAGCGCGAGGTGGCAGGCTCAATGTTAACCCATTCTAAGCCATTTTGGCTTTTTTTTAAATACATCTTTTCGATTTCTAACCCAGTTGAATCCATTTTTTGGCTGTTTCTAAGCTACTGATGGCCATTTCTAGACAATTTTTTCCCATATCTTACCAGGTTTAGGCCATTTTTGCCTATTTCTAATCCATTTTCCCATTCCTAACCCCTTTTAAGCTTTTTTTTTAGTCTATTTCTAAACTGGTTTTGGCTATTTCTAACCAATTTCAAACTATTTCAAACCCAAAACAACTTCTCTAAACCCAGATGAATTTCTCTGATCATACACAAATTTCTCAAAACACAGACCAACTCCCCCCAGCACAGGCCAACTCCCCGCAACACAGGCCAACTCCTCCAATCCCAGAACAACTCCTCCAATCCCAGAACAACTCCTCCAATCCCAGAACAACTCCTCCAATCCCAGAACAACTCCTCCAATCCCAGAACAACTCCTCCAATCCCAGAACAACTCCTCCAAACCCTGAACAACTGCTCCAAACCCACACCAAATGCCCCAAACCCACACCAAATGCCCCAAACCCACACCAAATGCCCCAAACCCAGAACAACTTCTCTAATCGTACACAAAATTCTTGAAACACAGAACAACTTCCCCCAACACAGACCAAATTCTCCAATCCCAGAACAATTTCTCTAATCCCAGGACAACTTTTCAATAACAGACAAAATTCTTGAAACACAGAACAAATTCCCCAATCAAAGACCAAATTCTCCAAACAAAGTCCAAGTTCTAAAATCACAGAACAACTTCTCGAATCTCAGACAAAATTCTCAGATGACTTCCCCACAGAAAGTCCTATTTATCCAATCACAGTCCAAAGACTAAAATCCCAGAACAACTTCACCAAACCGAGAACAAACCCTAAGACTGACCCTAACCCCTAACCCTAACCAAACGCTAGCCCCGAACCCTAAACTAGAACCCTGAACCCTAACCCCTAAATTCTAACAAAGCCTAACCCCTAACCCTAACAACTAATCTCTTCTAACCCTTACCCTAAAGCCTAACACGAATCCTAATCCTAACCATAAACCCTAACCCGTAACCCTAACGTCTACACCCAACCTAGCCCATCTCCTAATCCCCCCACCCCAGCCCCACATGTAACCCCTACCCCAACCTTAGTCTCTCCCCTAGTTTCTCCCCTAACCCCTCCCCTAATCCTAACCCCACACATAATCTCTTGCCCTTCCCCAAACCTAGCCCCTCCTGTAAATTGATCCTACCCACAGCCAAAATCCTGACCCCTGCTCGGCTCTCACTCTCTCTCTCTAAAAAGCACACACTACCAAAAAAACTTCAAAAAAAAAAAAAAACATGAACACTAAAAGCACCACAATAAAACCAAATCACTAAAAACCACAATCCCACAGACACCGCATTTCTTCAATGAAAACTTCCAGTTCAGCACTGACGCATAAACTTGTGCAATCACAGACCAAGTACTCCACAAAGACACCAAGTTCCTCAATCTCAGACAAAATTCTCCAAACACAGAACAAGTTCTCCAACCAAAGAACAAACTCCCCAATCGCAGAACAAATTCTCCAGTCACAGAAAAATTTCTGCAATCACAGAACATGTTCTCCAGTCATGGAAGAAATTCTCCAATCACAGCAGAATTTCACCAAAGACCAACTTCTCCAATCACAGAGCAAGCTTCCAAGCCTAGACCAAATTCTCAAATCAAGGATTAACAACTCCTCCAATCCAAGGCCAACTCCTCCAATCCAAGGCCAACTCCTCCAATCCAAGGCCAACTCCTCCAATCCAAGGCCAACTCCTCCAATCCAAGGCCAACTCCTCCAATCCAAGGCCAACTCCTCCAATCCAAGGCCAACTCCTCCAATCCAAGGCCAAGTTCCCCAAGCACAGACCAAGTTCTCCCATCCCAGACCAAATCCCCCAGACACAGACTAAATTCCCAATCCCAGACCAAACCCCCAAAGGCACAGACAAAATCCCGAACTCAAAGACCACATTCCCCACGCACAGACCACATCCCCCAATTCGAAGACCAAATCCCCCAATTCAAAGACCAAACCCCCAAGCACAAACCAAGCCCCCGCAAGCACAGACCAAATCCCCCCCAAGCACAGACCAACCCCCCCCAAGCACAGACCAAATCCCCTATTCAAAGACCAAACCCCCCCCAAGCACAGACCAAACCCCCCAAGCACACACCAACCACCCCCAAGCACAGAACCCCCCCGAAGCACAGACCAGATCCCCCCGAAGCACAGACCAAATCCCCAATTCAAAGACCAAACCCAAGCACAGACCAACCCCCCCCAAGCACAGACCAACCCCACCCCAAGCACAGACCAAAACTCCCCCCAAGCACAGAGCAAATCCCCCAATTCAAAGACCAAACCCCCAATTCAAAGACCAAACCCCCAATTCAAAGACCAAACCCCCCCAAGCACAGACCAAGCCCCCCAAGCACAGACCAAATTCCCCAATTCAAAGACCAAACCCCCAATTCAAAGACCAAACCCCCAATTCAAAGACCAAGCCCCCCCCAAGCACAGACCAAACCCCCCCCAAGCACAGACCAACCCCCCTCAAGCACAGACCAAATCCCCAATTCAAAGACCAAACCCAAGCATACACCAACCCCCCCAAGCACAGACCAAACCCCCCCCAAGCACAGACCAAACCCCCTATTCAAAGACCAAGCCCCCCCAAGCACAGACCAAACCCCCCACAATTCAAAGACCAAACCCCCCACAATTCAAAGACCAAACCCCCCCCAAGCACAGACCAAATCCCCCAATTCAAAGACCAAGGCCCCCCCAAGCACAGACCAAGCCCCCCCAAGCACAGACCAAACCCCCCCCAATTCAAAGACCAAACCCCCCCCAATTCAAAGACCAACCCCCCCCAATTCAAAGACCAACCCCCCCCAATTCAAAGACCAACCCCCCCCAATTCAAAGACCAACCCCCCCCAATTCAAAGACCAAACCCCCCCAATTCAAAGACCAAACCCCCCCAATTCAAAGACCAAACCCCCCCAATTCAAAGACCAAACCCCCCCAATTCAAAGACCAAACCCCCCCAATTCAAAGACCAAACCCCCCCCAAGTCAAAGACCAAACCCCCCCCAAGTCAAAGACCAAACCCCCCTAAGCACAGACCAAACCCCCCCAAGCACAGACCAAACCCCCCCAAGCACAGACCAAACCCCCCCAAGCACAGACCAAACCCCCCACAATTCAAAGACCAAACCCCCCCCAATTCAAAGACCAAACCCCCCCCAATTCAAAGACCAAACCCCCCCCAATTCAAAGACCAAACCCCCCCCAATTCAAAGACCAAACCCCCCCCAATTCAAAGACCAAGCCCCCCCAATTCAAAGACCAAACCCCTCCAGTTCAAAGACCAAACCCCCCCCAAGCACAGACCAAATCCTCTATTCAAAGACCAACCCCCCCCAAGCACAGACCAAATCCTCTATTCAAAGACCAACCCCCCCCCAAGCACAGAGCAAACCCCCCCCAAGCACAACCCAAATCCCCAATTCAAAGACCAAACCCCCCCCAAGCACAAACCAAATCCCCAATTCAAAGACCAAACCCCCACAGCACAAACCAAATCCCCAAAGGTACAGACCAAACCCCCAATTCAAAGACAAATCCCCAATTCAAAGACCAAACCCCACACACACAGACCAAATTTTCTAATTAAAAAAGAAAAAACAAACCAAAAATCACACCTCAAATAAACCACAAAGCTCTAAGGCCACAAAACATGAGCTAACACCACAGAACTTACCTTGAGGAGAGCTGAACCCCAAATGAGCTCCCTGGCCAGAGGCTGTGCCTCATATACCACAGGCCCCACCCACAACCCCTCCCTCAATGGGTTGGGGCAGGGCAGGGGTACATCACCAGCTGGGATAAAAGCACCCTGATAAGCCACAGCTGGGTTTTTGTTTCATCTGGATCTGGCTCTGTGGCTGCTCCCTATCTGCCCCAAAGCTGCTCAGAAAGTGTCTTGGCTGTTCCATATCTGCTCACTCTGCTCTGTGAGTCGTCCGTGGCTTAATTTTTCTGCTTGTCTTTGTCTGGGTCAGATGGGTGAGACTCAGAGATTCAGACTTTGAAGCTGAGACTCAGGAACTGAGACTCTAGGGCTCAGACTAGGGCTGACAATCTGGGACTCACACTCTGTGGCTAAGACTCCAGCTGAGACTGTGTCTGAAACTCTGTGGCTGAGACAGTGACTGACACTCTGGGCCTGAGACTTTGGAACTGATACTCTCAGACTCTGTGGCTAAGAATGTTCTGAGACTCTATGACTAAGATTATGGAATTCAGACTTTGGGCATGAGACTGTGACTACAGCACAGGGATTCGGACTTGAAGGCTGAGTCTGTAGCTGAGACTGTGGCTAAGACTCTGGGATTCAGATTTTGGGGCAGAGACTGCAGCTGAGACTCTGTCTGTAGGTCAGACTCTGTGGCTAAGACTCCAGGGCCCACACTCTGAGCTGAGACTATGGCTAAGATTCAGCAGCTGAGACTCTGGAGCTGATACTCTGCAGCTGAGACTCTGGGGCTGAGACTCCAGGGCTCAGGCTCTGCGGCTGAGACTGTGCCTGAAACTCTGTGGCTCATACTCTGCACCTCAGACTTTGAATCTAAGACTCTGTGACCGAGACTCTGTAATAAAGACTCTGTGCCTGACATGGTAGCTGAGGCTCCAGGCCTCAGACTTCAGAGCTGATAGACTCAGACTGTGGCTGAGAAACTGTGGCTGAGAGTCTGTGGCTGAAACAGTGCCTTAGGCACTGGGCCTCAAACTTTGGAGGAGATAGTTTCAGACTCAGACTCCATGGCCAGAGTCTAACCCTAATCCCTAACCCCTCATCCATCACCCTCACCCTAACCCCTAACCTCTAAACCTAAAACCCTAAACCCAAAACCCTAACCCAAACAAAACCAAAACCCTAAACCCTAACCCCTAACCCTACCCTAACCCCTAACACCCTAACCCTAACACAACCCTAACCCTAACCCCTAAACCCTCACCCAAACCCCTAACCCTAACCCAAGCCCTAAGCCCTAACCCTAACCCCTAACCCTGAACCCTAAACTCTAAACCCTTACTCTAACTCCTAACCATAAACCCTAACCCTACCTCTATCCCTAACACTTACCCAAACCCTAAACCTAACCCTAAACCTAACACTAACCCCTAACCCTAACCCCTAAACCCTAACCCCTAACCCCAGCACCTAACACCCAACCTCTAACCACTAAGCCTTACCTCTAAGCCTCACCCTAATCCTAACCCCTAACCCTAAACCATAACCCCTAACCGAACCCCCTAACCCAAACCCCTAACCCAAAACCCTAACGCTAACCCCTAAACCATAACCCTAACCCTAACCTTAACCCTAAACCCTAACCCTAAACCTAGCCCTAAGCCCTAACCCTAACCCTTAACCCTAACCCTTAACCCTAACCCTTAACCCTAACCCTTAACCCTAACCCCTAACCTTAAACCCTAAGGCCTTAACCATTAACCCTTAACCCCTAACCCTAACCCCTAACCCTAACCCCTAAATTGTAAACCCTCACCCTAACCCATAACCCTAAACCTAACCCTAACCCCTAATCCTAACCCCTAAACCTATCCCTAACTCTAACCCTATCCCTAACCCTAACCCCTACCCCTAAACCCTAACCCCTAACACTAACCCCCAACCCCTAACCCCTAAGCCTCACCCTAACCCTAACCCTAGCCCCTAATGCCTAACCCCTAACGGTAACCCTAAACCCTAAACCTAACCCCTAACACCAACCCCTAACCCCTAACCCTAATCTAACCCTAACCCCTAAACCTAACCCTAACCCTACACTAGCCATAAGCCTAAGCCCTAAGTCTAACCATAACCATAACCCTAACCACTAACCCCTAGCCCCTAACCCTAACCCTCACCCCTCGCCACTCACCCCTCACCCTAACACCCTAACCCCTAACCACAATCCTAACCCCTAACCCAACCCTGACCCTGGCCCTAACCCTAAGCCAACCCGAAACCTAACCTGTAACCCTAACACCTAACCCCTAAACCTAACCCTTAACCCCAACCCTAACCCCTAACCCTAACCCTAAATCCTAACCCTAAACCCTAACCCCTAACCCCAACCCTAATCCTAACCCTAACCCCTAACCCCAACCCTAATCCTAACCCTAAACCCTAACCCCAAACCTAAACCCTAACCCTAACCCCTAAACCTAACCCTAAACCTAACCCCTAACCCTAAACCTGACCCCAACCCTAAACCCTAACCCTAACCCCTATCCCTAACCCTAACCCCTAATCTGAACCCTAACCCCTAATCCAACCCTAACAGCAAACCAAACCCTAAAACTAAACCCAAACCCAAACCCTAACCCCTAACCATAACCCCAACACTAACCCCTAAACCCTATCCCCTAATCCTAAACCCTAATCCGAACCCTAAACCCTAACTCAAACCCTAATCCTAACTAATCCTAACCGAGAACCCTAACCCAAAACATAAACCCTAACCCAAACCCTAACCCTTAATCATAACCCCAACACTAACCCCTAACCCTTACCCCTATTCTGAAACCTAACGCCTAACTCAAACCCTAATCCTAACCCAACCCTAACCGCAAACCCTAACCCTAACACTAAACCCTAATCCAAACCCTAACCCCTAAATATAACCCCAACACTAACCCCTAACCCTAACCCCTATCCCCTAACCCTAACCCCTAATCCGAACCCTAACCCCTAATCTGAACCCTAACCCCTAATCCAAACCTAACAGCGAACCCTAACCCTAACACTGAACCCTAACCCAAACCCTAACCCCTAACCATAACCCCAACACTAACCCCTAAACCCTAACCCTAACCCCTATCCCCCAACCCTAACCCCTAATCCGACCCCTAACCCCTAACTCGAACCCTAATCCTAACCCAACCCTAACCACGAACCCTAACCCAAAAACTAAACCCTAACCCAAACCCTAACCCCTAACCATAACCCCAACACTAGCCCCTAACCCTCACCCCTAACCTAACCCTAACAGAACAAATGTTTCAATTACATAACAAATTCTACAATCATACACCAAATTCTAAAAATCACAGAACAATTTCCCCAATAATAGACCAAATTCTCCTACCACAGAACATGTTCTCCAATCAAAGACCAAATTCTACAATCACAGAACAAGTTCTACAATCAAAGAGAAAATTTTCCACATAACAAGTTCTCTAGTTATACACCAAATGCTCCAATTACAGAACAAGATCTCCAATCATAGACCAAATTCTCCAAACACAGAAAAATTCCCCAGAGAACAAGATCTCCAAAGAAAAATGAAATTCCCCAAACATAGAACAAGTTCTATAATCACAGAACAATTTCTCCAATCACAGAACAAATTCCCCAATCAGAGTAACTTCTCCCATCAAAGTTCAAATTCTCCAATCACAGAACAAGTTCTCCAGTCATAGATCAAATTCTAAAATCACAGAACAATTTTCCAATCATAGACAAAATTCTCCAATCACAGAACAAGTATTCCCATCAAAGACCAAATTTTCCAAAGAACAAATTCGCCAATCATAGGCCAAACTCTCCAATCACAGAACAAATTCTCCAAAGACTAAATTCTCCAATCATAGAACAAGATATCCAAAGACCAATTTCCCCAATCACACAACAAGTACTCCAATCATAAACCAAACTATCCAATCAACAGAAGAACTTCTCCAAAGACCAAATTCTCCAATCAAAGACCAAATTATCCAATCACAGAACAAATTCTCCAATCACAGAACAAATTCTCCAATCACAGAACAAATTCTCCAATCACAGAACAAATACCCCAGTTACAGAACAGGTTCTATAATCAAAGAACAAATTCTCCAATCATGGAACAAGTTCTCCAATCAAAGTCCAAACTCTCCAGCCACGGAACAAATTCTCCAGACACGGAACAAATTCTCCAATCCCTGAACAACTTCTCCAATCATAGACAAGATTCTCTAAACACAGAACAATTCCCCCAGTCAAAGACCAATTTCTTCAATCAGAGAACAAGTTTTAAACCACAGAACAAATTCTCCAACCCCAGAAGAACTCCTTCAATCATAGACAAGACTCTCAAAACACAGAACAAGTTTCCCAATCAAAGACCCAATTCTCCAATTACAGACCAAGTTCTAAAAACCCAGACCAAGTTCTAAAAACCCAGACCAAGTTCTAAAAACTCAGACCAAGTTCTAAAAACCCAGACCAAGTTCTAAAAACCCAGACCAAGTTCTCAAGGGTCATTACTTTTCCAGGCAGTTCTAAAGCAGAACTTTCTGGCTATGAATCAAACCTGGACTTTCGGAAAGCTTCCAAATCAGAACTCTCTGCAGAGGAGCCAAACAGGACAAACAATACTTTCTTTCTTGGTGTGTTTCACCAGGGACCGTTACCTATTGTCTCGGACAAAACACCCCAGACCTAAGCCCCACACATCTCAGCTTTTCATCCTGGCATTTATCTCTGAGTCACGAGCTTCATGACAGCTCACCATTCCCTCCCAGGAACCTCCAAGCGCACACACAACACTCGACCAACACGGCACAAAACCACCTTAGCTTCTCACAGCCCTCCTCAGGGTGCAGCTTCAGCTCTCCCAGGCAGCATGCGACATCGGAAAAAGAAATGGAAACAGATGCACGTTGAGACAGGGCTCAAAGAGGCAGCCCGCCCTGTGCAATACCCATCTCCTGCTTCAGTACATTGGCTGCCCAGTGGCCAGGCCTCCCATATTTCTGCCAGCTGTATCTGGGCCTGTATGTTCATCAGGAAAGCACACATAAATATTGCCTTCAGCTCCTTGAAGCCTTTTCACCTAGAGCCCCTGCTGCAGCCACCTAGTCAGTTCTCACATTAATCAGCAAGATCGGCAGAAACAGTCAGGTCTGTGAAAACGGACACAGACAACAGAGCTGCACAGGACACCTGGAGCCATGCCCCAAAAGACAACTGACCTGAATACTTTGAGCCACAAGCCTCATCTACACTTGAACTTTAGCTCAGCACCACCAACAAATATAACACCTAAAAATAAAAAACAAACAAACAAAACAACCCCCAACACAAAGATACTTACTACTGTATGCACTAGTGAGTCTTGACTTGGCTTGAAGGTCTTAATTCAGATAAGACCATTTCAAAAAACCCCCCCCAAAAAAACAGCAGAAATAAACCACAAAGCTCTAACCCCACAACCCCCAAAACAACCACCACCAAACTCACCCTGATGAAAGCCGAGTGCTAAAAGAGTTACCTGCTCCATGGCTGTGCCTCATGTACCCAAGGACCCACCCACAACCCCCCCCTCAAAGCCCTGGCTCAGGGGTGGGGCAAGCCACCAGCTGCAACAGAAGCAACCTGATATGCCACAGCCTGGTCTTTTCCCTATCTGACTCTGGCTCTCTCTCTACCTTTAACTTCTGGGCTCTCATTCTCTGGTTCAGACTCACAATCAAAACTCAAAAACCACAACACCAAAAAAAAGTTTTATCGGCCTCTAACTCTCAGGCCACACTTACACCAAGACATAGATTGAAAAGCACACACAAACTGACAGCCAGACACTCTGAAGCCAGACACTCTGACGCTGACATTGACTCCAGATAAACTACTACACCCATTCCCAAGCTGACTCTCTGGACTGGACCCATTAAAAGCAAGCTTATTCCCAGAGCTCTTCTGTCCCTGACCCATTAAGTGCATGCTTAGCCCCAAAGCTCTTCTGTCCATTTGTGCAGCTCATCAAGAGTAAACAGCTACACTGGGATTCTAAAAGCCCAGCGCACCTGTTCCAGAGTTCCAGGATTCCAGGTGAGAGAAGAACAGACAAATACAGGATTCTCCACTGGTTTATTCATGTAGGAAACTCTAGAGAGAGTAAAGGATACAAGCAAAGGACGCTTCTGATGCTTGCTTATCTTACCAACCCCAAGGACCCTGCAAAGACCTTCAGGAAACCAGCTCTGAGAATCACCACAGCAGCGCGAGGTGGCAGGCTCAATGTTAACCCATTTTAAGCCATTTTGGCTCTTTTTAGATACATCTTTTCGATTTCTAACCCATTTTAATCTGTTTTATGGCTGTTTCTAAGCTACTAATGGCCATTTCTATACGATTTTTTTCCATATCTTACCAGGTTTAGGCCATTTTTGGCTATTTCTAATTCATTTTTCCCATTTCTAACCCCTATCAAGCTTTTTTTTTAGGCTATATCTAAACTGGTTTTGGCTATTTCTAACCAATTTCAAACTATTTCAAACCCAGAACCACTTCCCCAAACCCAGAACAACTTTTGTAATCATACACAAAATTCTCAAAACACAGGCCAACCAGCCCCAACACAGGCCATCCTTCCCCAACACAGGCCAACCTCCCCCAACACAGGCCAACCTCCCCCCCAACACAGGCCAACCTCCCCCGCAACACAGGCCAACCTCCCCCGCAACACAGGCCAACCTCCCCCCCAACACAGGCCAACCTCCCCCGCAACACAGGCCAACCTCCCCCCCAACACAGGCCAACCTCCCCCCCAACACAGGCCAACCTCCCCCCCAACACAGGCCAACCTCCCCCCCAACACAGGCCAACCTCCCCCCCAACACAGGCCAACCTCCCCCCCAACACAGGCCAACTTCTCCAATCCCTGAACAACTGCTCCAATCCCACACCAAATGCCCCAATCCCAGAACAACTTCTCTAATCATACACAATACTCTGGAAACACAGAACAGCTTCCCCCAACGCAGACCCATTTCTCCAATCCCAGAACAACTTCTCCAACCCCAGAACAACTCCTCCAAGAAGAGACGAAATTCTCAAAACAGAACAATTTCCCCAATCAAAGACCAAATTCGCCAATCACAGAAAAAGGACTAAATTCCCAGAAAAACTTCTCCAATCCCAGAACAAATTCTCCAATCCCTGAAGAACTTCTCCAATGCCAGAAAAAATTCTACAGTCATAAACAAGACTCTCAAAACAGAGAACAAGTTCCTCAATCACAGAACATTTTCTTCAATCACAGAACAGGATCTAAAAACCCAGAACAGGTCCTCAAACCCCAGAACTACTTCTCCAGTCCCAGAACTATTTCACCAACCAAAGAAGTTCTCCAATTATAGACAAAAATCACAAAACAGAACAAGTTCTCCAAACAAAGAACAAATTCTCCAGTCCCAAAACATTGTCTAAATTCTCAGCACAACTGCTCCCTTGCCAGAACAACTGCTCCCTTGCCAGAACAACTGCTCCCTTGCCAGAACAACTGCTTCCTTGCCAGAACAACTGCTCCCTTGCCAGAACAACTGCTCCATTGCCAGAACAACTGCTCCATTGCCAGAACAACTGCTCCAATCCCAGAACAACATCCCCAATCTCTGAACAATTTCCACAAATGCAGAACAACTACCCAAAACCCAGAACTACTTCTCCAGTCCCAGAACTACTTCTCCAGTCCCAGAACTACTTCTCCAACCAAAGGACGAATTCTCCAAAACCAGAAAAATTTCTCCAATCACAAATTCTCGAAACACAGAACAAGTCCCCCAATCAAACAACAAATTCACCAATCACAGAACATGGTCTAAATTCCCTGAACAACATCTCCAACCCCAGAAAAATATCTCCAACCCCAGAACTTCTCCTCCAACCCCAGAACTTCTCCTCCAACCCCAGAACTTCTCCTCCAACCCCAGAACTTCTCCTCCAACCCCAGAACTTCTCCTCCAACCCCAGAACTTCTCCTCCAACCCCAGAACTTCTCCTCCAACCCCAGAACTTCTCCTCCAACCCCAGAACTTCTCCTCCAATCATAGACATAATTCTCTAAACACTGAACAATCTCCCCAAAGAACAAATTCTCCAATCCCAGAACATTGTCTAAATTCCCTGAACTACTTCTTCCATCAAAGAACAAATTCTCCAAACCCAGAACAACTTCCCCAATCTCTGAACAATTTCCCCAAATGCAGACCAACCTCCCAAACCCCAGAACTGCTTCTCCAACACCAGAACTGCTTCTCCAACCCCAGAACTGCTTCTCCAACCCCAGAACTGCTTCTCCAACCCCAGAACTGCTTCTCCAACCCCAGAACTGCTTCTCCAACCCCAGAACTGCTTCTCCAACCCCAGAACTGCTTCTCCAACCCCAGAACTGCTTCTCCAACCCCAGAACTGCTTCTCCAACCCCAGAACTGCTTCTCCAACCCCAGAACTGCTTCTCCAACCCCAGAACTGCTTCTCCAAACCAAGAACTACTTCCATAATCATAGAAAATATTCTCGAAACACAGAACAAGTTCCCCAATCAAAGACAAAATTATACAATCACAGAAAAAGGACTAAATTCCCAGAACAAATTCTCCAATCCCTGAACAACTTCTCCAATCCCTGAACAACTTCTCCAATCATAGACAAGATTCTCTAAACACAGAACAATTCCCCCAGTCAAAGACCAATTTCTTCAATCAGAGAACAAGTTTTAAACCACAGAACAAATTCTCCAACCCCAGAAGAACTCCTTCAATCATAGACAAGACTCTCAAAACACAGAACAAGTTTCCCAATCAAAGACCCAATTCTCCAATTACAGACCAAGTTCTAAAAACCCAGACCAAGTTCTAAAAACCCAGACCAAGTTCTAAAAACCCAGACCAAGTTCTAAAAACCCAGACCAAGTTCTCAAGGGTCATTACTTTTCCAGGCAGTTCTAAAGCAGAACTTTCTGGCTATGAATCAAACCTGGACTTTCGGAAAGCTTCCAAATCAGAACTCTCTGCAGAGGAGCCAAACAGGACAAACAATACTTTCTTTCTTGGTGTGTTTCACCAGGGACCGTTACCTATTGTCTCGGACAAAACACCCCAGACCTAAGCCCCACACATCTCAGCTTTTCATCCTGGCATTTATCTCTGAGTCACGAGCTTCATGACAGCTCACCATTCCCTCCCAGGAACCTCCAAGCGCACACACAACACTCGACCAACACGGCACAAAACCACCTTAGCTTCTCACAGCCCTCCTCAGGGTGCAGCTTCAGCTCTCCCAGGCAGCATGCGACATCGGAAAAAGAAATGGAAACAGATGCACGTTGAGACAGGGCTCAAAGAGGCAGCCCGCCCTGTGCAATACCCATCTCCTGCTTCAGTACATTGGCTGCCCAGTGGCCAGGCCTCCCATATTTCTGCCAGCTGTATCTGGGCCTGTATGTTCATCAGGAAAGCACACATAAATATTGCCTTCAGCTCCTTGAAGCCTTTTCACCTAGAGCCCCTGCTGCAGCCACCTAGTCAGTTCTCACATTAATCAGCAAGATCGGCAGAAACAGTCAGGTCTGTGAAAACGGACACAGACAACAGAGCTGCACAGGACACCTGGAGCCATGCCCCAAAAGACAACTGACCTGAATACTTTGAGCCACAAGCCTCATCTACACTTGAACTTTAGCTCAGCACCACCAACAAATATAACACCTAAAAATAAAAAACAAACAAACAAAACAACCCCCAACACAAAGATACTTACTACTGTATGCACTAGTGAGTCTTGACTTGGCTTGAAGGTCTTAATTCAGATAAGACCATTTCAAAAAACCCCCCCAAAAAAAACAGCAGAAATAAACCACAAAGCTCTAACCCCACAACCCCCAAAACAACCACCACCAAACTCACCCTGATGAAAGCCGAGTGCTAAAAGAGTTACCTGCTCCATGGCTGTGCCTCATGTGCCCAAGGACCCACCCACAACCCCCCCCTCAAAGCCCTGGCTCAGGGGTGGGGCAAGCCACCAGCTGCAACAGAAGCAACCTGATATGCCACAGCCTGGTCTTTTCCCTATCTGACTCTGGCTCTCTCTCTACCTTTAACTTCTGGGCTCTCATTCTCTGGTTCAGACTCACAATCAAAACTCAAAAACCACAACACCAAAAAAAAGTTTTATCGGCCTCTAACTCTCAGGCCACACTTACACCAAGACATAGATTGAAAAGCACACACAAACTGACAGCCAGACACTCTGAAGCCAGACACTCTGACGCTGACATTGACTCCAGATAAACTACTACACCCATTCCCAAGCTGACTCTCTGGACTGGACCCATTAAAAGCAAGCTTATTCCCAGAGCTCTTCTGTCCCTGACCCATTAAGTGCATGCTTAGCCCCAAAGCTCTTCTGTCCATTTGTGCAGCTCATCAAGAGTAAACAGCTACACTGGGATTCTAAAAGCCCAGCACACCTGTTCCAGAGTTCCAGGATTCCAGGTGAGAGAAGAACAGACAAATACAGGATTCTCCACTGGTTTATTCATGTAGGAAACTCTAGAGAGAGTAAAGGATACAGCAAAGGACGCTTCTGATGCTTGCTTATCTTACCAACCCCAAGGACCCTGCAAAGACCTTCAGGAAACCAGCTCTGAGAATCACCACAGCAGCGCGAGGTGGCAGGCTCAATGTTAACCCATTTTAAGCCATTTTGGCTCTTTTTAGATACATCTTTTCGATTTCTAACCCATTTTAATCTGTTTTATGGCTGTTTCTAAGCTACTAATGGCCATTTCTATACGATTTTTTTCCATATCTTACCAGGTTTAGGCCATTTTTGGCTATTTCTAATTCATTTTTCCCATTTCTAACCCCTATCAAGCTTTTTTTTTAGGCTATATCTAAACTGGTTTTGGCTATTTCTAACCAATTTCAAACTATTTCAAACCCAGAACCACTTCCCCAAACCCAGAACAACTTTTGTAATCATACACAAAATTCTCAAAACACAGGCCAACCAGCCCCAACACAGGCCATCCTTCCCCAACACAGGCCAACCTCCCCCAACACAGGCCAACCTCCCCCAACACAGGCCAACCTCCCCCCCAACACAGGCCAACCTCCCCCCCAACACAGGCCAACCTCCCCCCCAACACAGGCCAACCTCCCCCCCAACACAGGCCAACCTCCCCCCCAACACAGGCCAACCTCCCCCGCAACACAGGCCAACCTCCCCCCCAACACAGGCCAACCTCCCCCCCAACACAGGCCAACCTCCCCCCCAACACAGGCCAACCTCCCCCCCAACACAGGCCAACCTCCCCCCCAACACAGGCCAACCTCCCCCCCAACACAGGCCAACCTCCCCCCCAACACAGGCCAACCTCCCCCCCAACACAGGCCAACCTCCCCCCCAACACAGGCCAACCTCCCCCCCAACACAGGCCAACTTCTCCAATCCCTGAACAACTGCTCCAATCCCACACCAAATGCCCCAATCCCAGAACAACTTCTCTAATCATACACAATACTCTGGAAACACAGAACAGCTTCCCCCAACGCAGACCCATTTCTCCAATCCCAGAACAACTTCTCCAACCCCAGAACAACTCCTCCAAGAAGAGACGAAATTCTCAAAACAGAACAATTTCCCCAATCAAAGACCAAATTCGCCAATCACAGAAAAAGGACTAAATTCCCAGAAAAACTTCTCCAATCCCAGAACAAATTCTCCAATCCCTGAAGAACTTCTCCAATGCCAGAAAAAATTCTACAGTCATAAACAAGACTCTCAAAACAGAGAACAAGTTCCTCAATCACAGAACATTTTCTTCAATCACAGAACAGGATCTAAAAACCCAGAACAGGTCCTCAAACCCCAGAACTACTTCTCCAGTCCCAGAACTATTTCACCAACCAAAGAAGTTCTCCAATTATAGACAAAAATCACAAAACAGAACAAGTTCTCCAAACAAAGAACAAATTCTCCAGTCCCAAAACATTGTCTAAATTCTCAGCACAACTGCTCCCTTGCCAGAACAACTGCTCCCTTGCCAGAACAACTGCTCCCTTGCCAGAACAACTGCTCCCTTGCCAGAACAACTGCTCCCTTGCCAGAACAACTGCTCCCTTGCCAGAACAACTGCTCCCTTGCCAGAACAACTGCTCCATTGCCAGAACAACTGCTCCAATCCCAGAACAACATCCCCAATCTCTGAACAATTTCCACAAATGCAGAACAACTACCCAAAACCCAGAACTACTTCTCCAGTCCCAGAACTACTTCTCCAGTCCCAGAACTACTTCTCCAACCAAAGGACGAATTCTCCAAAACCAGAAAAATTTCTCCAATCACAAATTCTCGAAACACAGAACAAGTCCCCCAATCAAACAACAAATTCACCAATCACAGAACATGGTCTAAATTCCCTGAACAACATCTCCAACCCCAGAAAAATTTCTCCAACCCCAGAACTTCTCCTCCAACCCCAGAACTTCTCCTCCAACCCCAGAACTTCTCCTCCAACCCCAGAACTTCTCCTCCAACCCCAGAACTTCTCCTCCAACCCCAGAACTTCTCCTCCAACCCCAGAACTTCTCCTCCAACCCCAGAACTTCTCCTCCAACCCCAGAACTTCTCCTCCAATCATAGACATAATTCTCTAAACACTGAACAATCTCCCCAATCAAAGAACAAATTCTCCAATCCCAGAACATTGTCTAAATTCCCTGAACTACTTCTTCCATCAAAGAACAAATTCTCCAAACCCAGAACAACTTCCCCAATCTCTGAACAATTTCCCCAAATGCAGACCAACCTCCCAAACCCCAGAACTGCTTCTCCAACCCCAGAACTGCTTCTCCAACCCCAGAACTGCTTCTCCAACCCCAGAACTGCTTCTCCAACCCCAGAACTGCTTCTCCAACCCCAGAACTGCTTCTCCAACCCCAGAACTGCTTCTCCAACCCCAGAACTGCTTCTCCAACCCCAGAACTGCTTCTCCAACCCCAGAACTGCTTCTCCAACCCCAGAACTGCTTCTCCAACCCCAGAACTGCTTCTCCAACCCCAGAACTGCTTCTCCAACCCCAGAACTGCTTCTCCAACCCCAGAACTACTTCCATAATCATAGAAAATATTCTCGAAACACAGAACAAGTTCCCCAATCAAAGACAAAATTATACAATCACAGAAAAAGGACTAAATTCCCAGAACAAATTCTCCAATCCCTGAACAACTTCTCCAATCCCTGAACAACTTCTCCAATCATAGACAAGATTCTCTAAACACAGAACAATTCCCCCAGTCAAAGACCAATTTCTTCAATCAGAGAACAAGTTTTAAACCACAGAACAAATTCTCCAACCCCAGAAGAACTCCTTCAATCATAGACAAGACTCTCAAAACACAGAACAAGTTTCCCAATCAAAGACCCAATTCTCCAATTACAGACCAAGTTCTAAAAACCCAGACCAAGTTCTAAAAACCCAGACCAAGTTCTAAAAACTCAGACCAAGTTCTAAAAACCCAGACCAAGTTCTAAAAACCCAGACCAAGTTCTAAAAACCCAGACCAAGTTCTCAAGGGTCATTACTTTTCCAGGCAGTTCTAAAGCAGAACTTTCTGGCTATGAATCAAACCTGGACTTTCGGAAAGCTTCCAAATCAGAACTCTCTGCAGAGGAGCCAAACAGGACAAACAATACTTTCTTTCTTGGTGTGTTTCACCAGGGACCGTTACCTATTGTCTCGGACAAAACACCCCAGACCTAAGCCCCACACATCTCAGCTTTTCATCCTGGCATTTATCTCTGAGTCACGAGCTTCATGACAGCTCACCATTCCCTCCCAGGAACCTCCAAGCGCACACACAACACTCGACCAACACGGCACAAAACCACCTTAGCTTCTCACAGCCCTCCTCAGGGTGCAGCTTCAGCTCTCCCAGGCAGCATGCGACATCGGAAAAAGAAATGGAAACAGATGCACGTTGAGACAGGGCTCAAAGAGGCAGCCCGCCCTGTGCAATACCCATCTCCTGCTTCAGTACATTGGCTGCCCAGTGGCCAGGCCTCCCATATTTCTGCCAGCTGTATCTGGGCCTGTATGTTCATCAGGAAAGCACACATAAATATTGCCTTCAGCTCCTTGAAGCCTTTTCACCTAGAGCCCCTGCTGCAGCCACCTAGTCAGTTCTCACATTAATCAGCAAGATCGGCAGAAACAGTCAGGTCTGTGAAAACGGACACAGACAACAGAGCTGCACAGGACACCTGGAGCCATGCCCCAAAAGACAACTGACCTGAATACTTTGAGCCACAAGCCTCATCTACACTTGAACTTTAGCTCAGCACCACCAACAAATATAACACCTAAAAATAAAAAACAAACAAACAAAACAACCCCCAACACAAAGATACTTACTACTGTATGCACTAGTGAGTCTTGACTTGGCTTGAAGGTCTTAATTCAGATAAGACCATTTCAAAAAACCCCCCCAAAAAAAACAGCAGAAATAAACCACAAAGCTCTAACCCCACAACCCCCAAAACAACCACCACCAAACTCACCCTGATGAAAGCCGAGTGCTAAAAGAGTTACCTGCTCCATGGCTGTGCCTCATGTACCCAAGGACCCACCCACAACCCCCCCCTCAAAGCCCTGGCTCAGGGGTGGGGCAAGCCACCAGCTGCAACAGAAGCAACCTGATATGCCACAGCCTGGTCTTTTCCCTATCTGACTCTGGCTCTCTCTCTACCTTTAACTTCTGGGCTCTCATTCTCTGGTTCAGACTCACAATCAAAACTCAAAAACCACAACACCAAAAAAAAGTTTTATCGGCCTCTAACTCTCAGGCCACACTTACACCAAGACATAGATTGAAAAGCACACACAAACTGACAGCCAGACACTCTGAAGCCAGACACTCTGACGCTGACATTGACTCCAGATAAACTACTACACCCATTCCCAAGCTGACTCTCTGGACTGGACCCATTAAAAGCAAGCTTATTCCCAGAGCTCTTCTGTCCCTGACCCATTAAGTGCATGCTTAGCCCCAAAGCTCTTCTGTCCATTTGTGCAGCTCATCAAGAGTAAACAGCTACACTGGGATTCTAAAAGCCCAGCACACCTGTTCCAGAGTTCCAGGATTCCAGGTGAGAGAAGAACAGACAAATACAGGATTCTCCACTGGTTTATTCATGTAGGAAACTCTAGAGAGAGTAAAGGATACAGCAAAGGACGCTTCTGATGCTTGCTTATCTTACCAACCCCAAGGACCCTGCAAAGACCTTCAGGAAACCAGCTCTGAGAATCACCACAGCAGCGCGAGGTGGCAGGCTCAATGTTAACCCATTTTAAGCCATTTTGGCTCTTTTTAGATACATCTTTTCGATTTCTAACCCATTTTAATCTGTTTTATGGCTGTTTCTAAGCTACTAATGGCCATTTCTATACGATTTTTTTCCATATCTTACCAGGTTTAGGCCATTTTTGGCTATTTCTAATTCATTTTTCCCATTTCTAACCCCTATCAAGCTTTTTTTTTAGGCTATATCTAAACTGGTTTTGGCTATTTCTAACCAATTTCAAACTATTTCAAACCCAGAACCACTTCCCCAAACCCAGAACAACTTTTGTAATCATACACAAAATTCTCAAAACACAGGCCAACCAGCCCCAACACAGGCCATCCTTCCCCAACACAGGCCAACCTCCCCCAACACAGGCCAACCTCCCCCAACACAGGCCAACCTCCCCCCCAACACAGGCCAACCTCCCCCCCAACACAGGCCAACCTCCCCCCCAACACAGGCCAACCTCCCCCCCAACACAGGCCAACCTCCCCCGCAACACAGGCCAACCTCCCCCGCAACACAGGCCAACCTCCCCCCCAACACAGGCCAACCTCCCCCCCAACACAGGCCAACCTCCCCCCCAACACAGGCCAACCTCCCCCCCAACACAGGCCAACCTCCCCCCCAACACAGGCCAACCTCCCCCCCAACACAGGCCAACCTCCCCCCCAACACAGGCCAACCTCCCCCCCAACACAGGCCAACCTCCCCCCCAACACAGGCCAACCTCCCCCCCAACACAGGCCAACTTCTCCAATCCCTGAACAACTGCTCCAATCCCACACCAAATGCCCCAATCCCAGAACAACTTCTCTAATCATACACAATACTCTGGAAACACAGAACAGCTTCCCCCAACGCAGACCCATTTCTCCAATCCCAGAACAACTTCTCCAACCCCAGAACAACTCCTCCAAGAAGAGACGAAATTCTCAAAACAGAACAATTTCCCCAATCAAAGACCAAATTCGCCAATCACAGAAAAAGGACTAAATTCCCAGAAAAACTTCTCCAATCCCAGAACAAATTCTCCAATCCCTGAAGAACTTCTCCAATGCCAGAAAAAATTCTACAGTCATAAACAAGACTCTCAAAACAGAGAACAAGTTCCTCAATCACAGAACATTTTCTTCAATCACAGAACAGGATCTAAAAACCCAGAACAGGTCCTCAAACCCCAGAACTACTTCTCCAGTCCCAGAACTATTTCACCAACCAAAGAAGTTCTCCAATTATAGACAAAAATCACAAAACAGAACAAGTTCTCCAAACAAAGAACAAATTCTCCAGTCCCAAAACATTGTCTAAATTCTCAGCACAACTGCTCCCTTGCCAGAACAACTGCTCCCTTGCCAGAACAACTGCTCCCTTGCCAGAACAACTGCTCCCTTGCCAGAACAACTGCTCCCTTGCCAGAACAACTGCTCCCTTGCCAGAACAACTGCTCCCTTGCCAGAACAACTGCTCCATTGCCAGAACAACTGCTCCAATCCCAGAACAACATCCCCAATCTCTGAACAATTTCCACAAATGCAGAACAACTACCCAAAACCCAGAACTACTTCTCCAGTCCCAGAACTACTTCTCCAGTCCCAGAACTACTTCTCCAACCAAAGGACGAATTCTCCAAAACCAGAAAAATTTCTCCAATCACAAATTCTCGAAACACAGAACAAGTCCCCCAATCAAACAACAAATTCACCAATCACAGAACATGGTCTAAATTCCCTGAACAACATCTCCAACCCCAGAAAAATTTCTCCAACCCCAGAACTTCTCCTCCAACCCCAGAACTTCTCCTCCAACCCCAGAACTTCTCCTCCAACCCCAGAACTTCTCCTCCAACCCCAGAACTTCTCCTCCAACCCCAGAACTTCTCCTCCAACCCCAGAACTTCTCCTCCAACCCCAGAACTTCTCCTCCAATCATAGACATAATTCTCTAAACACTGAACAATCTCCCCAATCAAAGAACAAATTCTCCAATCCCAGAACATTGTCTAAATTCCCTGAACTACTTCTTCCATCAAAGAACAAATTCTCCAAACCCAGAACAACTTCCCCAATCTCTGAACAATTTCCCCAAATGCAGACCAACCTCCCAAACCCCAGAACTGCTTCTCCAACCCCAGAACTGCTTCTCCAACCCCAGAACTGCTTCTCCAACCCCAGAACTGCTTCTCCAACCCCAGAACTGCTTCTCCAACCCCAGAACTGCTTCTCCAACCCCAGAACTGCTTCTCCAACCCCAGAACTGCTTCTCCAACCCCAGAACTGCTTCTCCAACCCCAGAACTGCTTCTCCAACCCCAGAACTGCTTCTCCAACCCCAGAACTGCTTCTCCAACCCCAGAACTGCTTCTCCAACCCCAGAACTGCTTCTCCAACCCCAGAACTACTTCCATAATCATAGAAAATATTCTCGAAACACAGAACAAGTTCCCCAATCAAAGACAAAATTATACAATCACAGAAAAAGGACTAAATTCCCAGAACAAATTCTCCAATCCCTGAACAACTTCTCCAATCCCTGAACAACTTCTCCAATCATAGACAAGATTCTCTAAACACAGAACAATTCCCCCAGTCAAAGACCAATTTCTTCAATCAGAGAACAAGTTTTAAACCACAGAACAAATTCTCCAACCCCAGAAGAACTCCTTCAATCATAGACAAGACTCTCAAAACACAGAACAAGTTTCCCAATCAAAGACCCAATTCTCCAATTACAGACCAAGTTCTAAAAACCCAGACCAAGTTCTAAAAACCCAGACCAAGTTCTAAAAACTCAGACCAAGTTCTAAAAACCCAGACCAAGTTCTAAAAACCCAGACCAAGTTCTAAAAACCCAGACCAAGTTCTCAAGGGTCATTACTTTTCCAGGCAGTTCTAAAGCAGAACTTTCTGGCTATGAATCAAACCTGGACTTTCGGAAAGCTTCCAAATCAGAACTCTCTGCAGAGGAGCCAAACAGGACAAACAATACTTTCTTTCTTGGTGTGTTTCACCAGGGACCGTTACCTATTGTCTCGGACAAAACACCCCAGACCTAAGCCCCACACATCTCAGCTTTTCATCCTGGCATTTATCTCTGAGTCACGAGCTTCATGACAGCTCACCATTCCCTCCCAGGAACCTCCAAGCGCACACACAACACTCGACCAACACGGCACAAAACCACCTTAGCTTCTCACAGCCCTCCTCAGGGTGCAGCTTCAGCTCTCCCAGGCAGCATGCGACATCGGAAAAAGAAATGGAAACAGATGCACGTTGAGACAGGGCTCAAAGAGGCAGCCCGCCCTGTGCAATACCCATCTCCTGCTTCAGTACATTGGCTGCCCAGTGGCCAGGCCTCCCATATTTCTGCCAGCTGTATCTGGGCCTGTATGTTCATCAGGAAAGCACACATAAATATTGCCTTCAGCTCCTTGAAGCCTTTTCACCTAGAGCCCCTGCTGCAGCCACCTAGTCAGTTCTCACATTAATCAGCAAGATCGGCAGAAACAGTCAGGTCTGTGAAAACGGACACAGACAACAGAGCTGCACAGGACACCTGGAGCCATGCCCCAAAAGACAACTGACCTGAATACTTTGAGCCACAAGCCTCATCTACACTTGAACTTTAGCTCAGCACCACCAACAAATATAACACCTAAAAATAAAAAACAAACAAACAAAACAACCCCCAACACAAAGATACTTACTACTGTATGCACTAGTGAGTCTTGACTTGGCTTGAAGGTCTTAATTCAGATAAGACCATTTCAAAAAACCCCCCCAAAAAAAACAGCAGAAATAAACCACAAAGCTCTAACACCACAACCCCCAAAACAACCACCACCAAACTCACCCTGATGAAAGCCGAGTGCTAAAAGAGTTACCTGCTCCATGGCTGTGCCTCATGTACCCAAGGACCCACCCACAACCCCCCCCTCAAAGCCCTGGCTCAGGGGTGGGGCAAGCCACCAGCTGCAACAGAAGCAACCTGATATGCCACAGCCTGGTCTTTTCCCTATCTGACTCTGGCTCTCTCTCTACCTTTAACTTCTGGGCTCTCATTCTCTGGTTCAGACTCACAATCAAAACTCAAAAACCACAACACCAAAAAAAAGTTTTATCGGCCTCTAACTCTCAGGCCACACTTACACCAAGACATAGATTGAAAAGCACACACAAACTGACAGCCAGACACTCTGAAGCCAGACACTCTGACGCTGACATTGACTCCAGATAAACTACTACACCCATTCCCAAGCTGACTCTCTGGACTGGACCCATTAAAAGCAAGCTTATTCCCAGAGCTCTTCTGTCCCTGACCCATTAAGTGCATGCTTAGCCCCAAAGCTCTTCTGTCCATTTGTGCAGCTCATCAAGAGTAAACAGCTACACTGGGATTCTAAAAGCCCAGCACACCTGTTCCAGAGTTCCAGGATTCCAGGTGAGAGAAGAACAGACAAATACAGGATTCTCCACTGGTTTATTCATGTAGGAAACTCTAGAGAGAGTAAAGGATACAGCAAAGGACGCTTCTGATGCTTGCTTATCTTACCAACCCCAAGGACCCTGCAAAGACCTTCAGGAAACCAGCTCTGAGAATCACCACAGCAGCGCGAGGTGGCAGGCTCAATGTTAACCCATTTTAAGCCATTTTGGCTCTTTTTAGATACATCTTTTCGATTTCTAACCCATTTTAATCTGTTTTATGGCTGTTTCTAAGCTACTAATGGCCATTTCTATACGATTTTTTTCCATATCTTACCAGGTTTAGGCCATTTTTGGCTATTTCTAATTCATTTTTCCCATTTCTAACCCCATCAAGCTTTTTTTTTAGGCTATATCTAAACTGGTTTTGGCTATTTCTCACCAATTTCAAACTATTTCAAACCCAGAACCACTTCCCCAAACCCAGAACAACTTTTGTAATCATACACAAAATTCTCAAAACACAGGCCAACCAGCCCCAACACAGGCCATCCTTCCCCAACACAGGCCAACCTCCCCCAACACAGGCCAACCTCCCCCCCAACACAGGCCAACCTCCCCCGCAACACAGGCCAACCTCCCCCGCAACACAGGCCAACCTCCCCCGCAACACAGGCCAACCTCCCCCGCAACACAGGCCAACCTCCCCCGCAACACAGGCCAACCTCCCCCCCAACACAGGCCAACCTCCCCCCCAACACAGGCCAACCTCCCCCCCAACACAGGCCAACCTCCCCCCCAACACAGGCCAACCTCCCCCCCAACACAGGCCAACCTCCCCCCCAACACAGGCCAACTTCCCCCAACACAGGCCAACTTCTCCAATCCCTGAACAACTGCTCCAATCCCACACCAAATGCCCCAATCCCAGAACAACTTCTCTAATCATACACAATACTCTGGAAACACAGAACAGCTTCCCCCAACGCAGACCCATTTCTCCAATCCCAGAACAACTTCTCCAACCCCAGAACAACTCCTCCAAGAAGAGACGAAATTCTCAAAACAGAACAATTTCCCCAATCAAAGACCAAATTCGCCAATCACAGAAAAAGGACTAAATTCCCAGAAAAACTTCTCCAATCCCAGAACAAATTCTCCAATCCCTGAAGAACTTCTCCAATGCCAGAAAAAATTCTACAGTCATAAACAAGACTCTCAAAACAGAGAACAAGTTCCTCAATCACAGAACATTTTCTTCAATCACAGAACAGGATCTAAAAACCCAGAACAGGTCCTCAAACCCCAGAACTACTTCTCCAGTCCCAGAACTATTTCACCAACCAAAGAAGTTCTCCAATTATAGACAAAAATCACAAAACAGAACAAGTTCTCCAAACAAAGAACAAATTCTCCAGTCCCAAAACATTGTCTAAATTCTCAGCACAACTGCTCCCTTGCCAGAACAACTGCTCCCTTGCCAGAACAACTGCTCCCTTGCCAGAACAACTGCTCCCTTGCCAGAACAACTGCTCCCTTGCCAGAACAACTGCTCCCTTGCCAGAACAACTGCTCCCTTGCCAGAACAACTGCTCCCTTGCCAGAACAACTGCTCCATTGCCAGAACAACTGCTCCAATCCCAGAACAACATCCCCAATCTCTGAACAATTTCCACAAATGCAGAACAACTACCCAAAACCCAGAACTACTTCTCCAGTCCCAGAACTACTTCTCCAGTCCCAGAACTACTTCTCCAACCAAAGGACGAATTCTCCAAAACCAGAAAAATTTCTCCAATCACAAATTCTCGAAACACAGAACAAGTCCCCCAATCAAACAACAAATTCACCAATCACAGAACATGGTCTAAATTCCCTGAACAACATCTCCAACCCCAGAAAAATTTCTCCAACCCCAGAACTTCTCCTCCAACCCCAGAACTTCTCCTCCAACCCCAGAACTTCTCCTCCAACCCCAGAACTTCTCCTCCAACCCCAGAACTTCTCCTCCAACCCCAGAACTTCTCCTCCAACCCCAGAACTTCTCCTCCAACCCCAGAACTTCTCCTCCAATCATAGACATAATTCTCTAAACACTGAACAATCTCCCCAATCAAAGAACAAATTCTCCAATCCCAGAACATTGTCTAAATTCCCTGAACTACTTCTTCCATCAAAGAACAAATTCTCCAAACCCAGAACAACTTCCCCAATCTCTGAACAATTTCCCCAAATGCAGACCAACCTCCCAAACCCCAGAACTGCTTCTCCAACCCCAGAACTGCTTCTCCAACCCCAGAACTGCTTCTCCAACCCCAGAACTGCTTCTCCAACCCCAGAACTGCTTCTCCAACCCCAGAACTGCTTCTCCAACCCCAGAACTGCTTCTCCAACCCCAGAACTGCTTCTCCAACCCCAGAACTGCTTCTCCAACCCCAGAACTGCTTCTCCAACCCCAGAACTGCTTCTCCAACCCCAGAACTACTTCCATAATCATAGAAAATATTCTCGAAACACAGAACAAGTTCCCCAATCAAAGACAAAATTATACAATCACAGAAAAAGGACTAAATTCCCAGAACAAATTCTCCAATCCCTGAACAACTTCTCCAATCCCTGAACAACTTCTCCAATCATAGACAAGATTCTCTAAACACAGAACAATTCCCCCAGTCAAAGACCAATTTCTTCAATCAGAGAACAAGTTTTAAACCACAGAACAAATTCTCCAACCCCAGAAGAACTCCTTCAATCATAGACAAGACTCTCAAAACACAGAACAAGTTTCCCAATCAAAGACCCAATTCTCCAATTACAGACCAAGTTCTAAAAACCCAGACCAAGTTCTAAAAACCCAGACCAAGTTCTAAAAACCCAGACCAAGTTCTAAAAACCCAGACCAAGTTCTCAAGGGTCATTACTTTTCCAGGCAGTTCTAAAGCAGAACTTTCTGGCTATGAATCAAACCTGGACTTTCGGAAAGCTTCCAAATCAGAACTCTCTGCAGAGGAGCCAAACAGGACAAACAATACTTTCTTTCTTGGTGTGTTTCACCAGGGACCGTTACCTATTGTCTCGGACAAAACACCCCAGACCTAAGCCCCACACATCTCAGCTTTTCATCCTGGCATTTATCTCTGAGTCACGAGCTTCATGACAGCTCACCATTTCCTCCCAGGAACCTCCAAGCGCACACACAACACTCGACCAACACGGCACAAAACCACCTTAGCTTCTCACAGCCCTCCTCAGGGTGCAGCTTCAGCTCTCCCAGGCAGCATGCGACATCGGAAAAAGAAATGGAAACAGATGCACGTTGAGACAGGGCTCAAAGAGGCAGCCCGCCCTGTGCAATACCCATCTCCTGCTTCAGTACATTGGCTGCCCAGTGGCCAGGCCTCCCATATTTCTGCCAGCTGTATCTGGGCCTGTATGTTCATCAGGAAAGCACACATAAATATTGCCTTCAGCTCCTTGAAGCCTTTTCACCTAGAGCCCCTGCTGCAGCCACCTAGTCAGTTCTCACATTAATCAGCAAGATCGGCAGAAACAGTCAGGTCTGTGAAAACGGACACAGACAACAGAGCTGCACAGGACACCTGGAGCCATGCCCCAAAAGACAACTGACCTGAATACTTTGAGCCACAAGCCTCATCTACACTTGAACTTTAGCTCAGCACCACCAACAAATATAACACCTAAAAATAAAAAACAAACAAACAAAACAACCCCCAACACAAAGATACTTACTACTGTATGCACTAGTGAGTCTTGACTTGGCTTGAAGGTCTTAATTCAGATAAGACCATTTCAAAAAACCCCCCCAAAAAAAACAGCAGAAATAAACCACAAAGCTCTAACCCCACAACCCCCAAAACAACCACCACCAAACTCACCCTGATGAAAGCCGAGTGCTAAAAGAGTTACCTGCTCCATGGCTGTGCCTCATGTACCCAAGGACCCACCCACAACCCCCCCCTCAAAGCCCTGGCTCAGGGGTGGGGCAAGCCACCAGCTGCAACAGAAGCAACCTGATATGCCACAGCCTGGTCTTTTCCCTATCTGACTCTGGCTCTCTCTCTACCTTTAACTTCTGGGCTCTCATTCTCTGGTTCAGACTCACAATCAAAACTCAAAAACCACAACACCAAAAAAAAGTTTTATCGGCCTCTAACTCTCAGGCCACACTTACACCAAGACATAGATTGAAAAGCACACACAAACTGACAGCCAGACACTCTGAAGCCAGACACTCTGACGCTGACATTGACTCCAGATAAACTACTACACCCATTCCCAAGCTGACTCTCTGGACTGGACCCATTAAAAGCAAGCTTATTCCCAGAGCTCTTCTGTCCCTGACCCATTAAGTGCATGCTTAGCCCCAAAGCTCTTCTGTCCATTTGTGCAGCTCATCAAGAGTAAACAGCTACACTGGGATTCTAAAAGCCCAGCACACCTGTTCCAGAGTTCCAGGATTCCAGGTGAGAGAAGAACAGACAAATACAGGATTCTCCACTGGTTTATTCATGTAGGAAACTCTAGAGAGAGTAAAGGATACAAGCAAAGGACGCTTCTGATGCTTGCTTATCTTACCAACCCCAAGGACCCTGCAAAGACCTTCAGGAAACCAGCTCTGAGAATCACCACAGCAGCGCGAGGTGGCAGGCTCAATGTTAACCCATTTTAAGCCATTTTGGCTCTTTTTAGATACATCTTTTCGATTTCTAACCCATTTTAATCTGTTTTATGGCTGTTTCTAAGCTACTAATGGCCATTTCTATATGATTTTTTTCCATATCTTACCAGGTTTAGGCCATTTTTGGCTATTTCTAATTCATTTTTCCCATTTCTAACCCCTATCAAGCTTTTTTTTTAGGCTATATCTAAACTGGTTTTGGCTATTTCTAACCAATTTCAAACTATTTCAAACCCAGAACCACTTCCCCAAACCCAGAACAACTTTTGTAATCATACACAAAATTCTCAAAACACAGGCCAACCAGCCCCAACACAGGCCAACCAGCCCCAACACAGGCCAACCTCCCCCAACACAGGCCAACCTCCCCCCCAACACAGGCCAACCTCCCCCGCAACACAGGCCAACCTCCCCCGCAACACAGGCCAACCTCCCCCGCAACACAGGCCAACCTCCCCCGCAACACAGGCCAACCTCCCCCGCAACACAGGCCAACCTCCCCCCCAACACAGGCCAACCTCCCCCCCAACACAGGCCAACCTCCCCCCCAACACAGGCCAACCTCCCCCCCAACACAGGCCAACCTCCCCCCCAACACAGGCCAACTTCCCCCAACACAGGCCAACTTCTCCAATCCCTGAACAACTGCTCCAATCCCACACCAAATGCCCCAATCCCAGAACAACTTCTCTAATCATACACAATACTCTGGAAACACAGAACAGCTTCCCCCAACGCAGACCCATTTCTCCAATCCCAGAACAACTTCTCCAACCCCAGAACAACTCCTCCAAGAAGAGACGAAATTCTCAAAACAGAACAATTTCCCCAATCAAAGACCAAATTCGCCAATCACAGAAAAAGGACTAAATTCCCAGAAAAACTTCTCCAATCCCAGAACAAATTCTCCAATCCCTGAAGAACTTCTCCAATGCCAGAAAAAATTCTACAGTCATAAACAAGACTCTCAAAACAGAGAACAAGTTCCTCAATCACAGAACATTTTCTTCAATCACAGAACAGGATCTAAAAACCCAGAACAGGTCCTCAAACCCCAGAACTACTTCTCCAGTCCCAGAACTATTTCACCAACCAAAGAAGTTCTCCAATTATAGACAAAAATCACAAAACAGAACAAGTTCTCCAAACAAAGAACAAATTCTCCAGTCCCAAAACATTGTCTAAATCCTCAGCACAACTTCTCCATTGCCAGAACAACTGCTCCCTTGCCAGAACAACTGCTCCCTTGCCAGAACAACTGCTCCCTTGCCAGAACAACTGCTCCCTTGCCAGAACAACTGCTCCCTTGCCAGAACAACTGCTCCCTTGCCAGAACAACTGCTCCCTTGCCAGAACAACTGCTCCATTGCCAGAACAACATCCCCAATCTCTGAACAATTTCCACAAATGCAGAACAACTACCCAAAACCCAGAACTACTTCTCCAGTCCCAGAACTACTTCTCCAGTCCCAGAACTACTTCTCCAACCAAAGGACAAATTCTCCAAAACCAGAAGAATTTCTCCAATCACAAATTCTCGAAACACAGAACAAGTCCCCCAATCAAACAACAAATTCACCAATCACAGAACATGGTCTAAATTCCCTGAACAACATCTCCAACCCCAGAAAAATTTCTCCAACCCCAGAACTTCTCCTCCAACCCCAGAACTTCTCCTCCAACCCCAGAACTTCTCCTCCAACCCCAGAACTTCTCCTCCAACCCCAGAACTTCTCCTCCAACCCCAGAACTTCTCCTCCAACCCCAGAACTTCTCCTCCAATCATAGACATAATTCTCTAAACACTGAACAATCTCCCCAATCAAAGAACAAATTCTCCAATCCCAGAACATTGTCTAAATTCCCTGAACTACTTCTTCCATCAAAGAACAAATTCTCCAAACCCAGAACAACTTCCCCAATCTCTGAACAATTTCCCCAAATGCAGACCAACCTCCCAAACCCCAGAACTGCTTCTCCAACCCCAGAACTGCTTCTCCAACCCCAGAACTGCTTCTCCAACCCCAGAACTGCTTCTCCAACCCCAGAACTGCTTCTCCAACCCCAGAACTGCTTCTCCAACCCCAGAACTGCTTCTCCAACCCCAGAACTGCTTCTCCAAACCAAGAACTACTTCCATAATCATAGAAAATATTCTCGAAACACAGAACAAGTTCCCCAATCAAAGACAAAATTATACAATCACAGAAAAAGGACTAAATTCCCAGAACAAATTCTCCAATCCCTGAACAACTTCTCCAATCCCTGAACAACTTCTCCAATCATAGACAAGATTCTCTAAACACAGAACAATTCCCCCAGTCAAAGACCAATTTCTTCAATCAGAGAACAAGTTTTAAACCACAGAACAAATTCTCCAACCCCAGAAGAACTCCTTCAATCATAGACAAGACTCTCAAAACACAGAACAAGTTTCCCAATCAAAGACCCAATTCTCCAATTACAGACCAAGTTCTAAAAACCCAGACCAAGTTCTAAAAACCCAGACCAAGTTCTAAAAACTCAGACCAAGTTCTAAAAACCCAGACCAAGTTCTAAAAACCCAGACCAAGTTCTCAAGGGTCATTACTTTTCCAGGCAGTTCTAAAGCAGAACTTTCTGGCTATGAATCAAACCTGGACTTTCGGAAAGCTTCCAAATCAGAACTCTCTGCAGAGGAGCCAAACAGGACAAACAATACTTTCTTTCTTGGTGTGTTTCACCAGGGACCGTTACCTATTGTCTCGGACAAAACACCCCAGACCTAAGCCCCACACATCTCAGCTTTTCATCCTGGCATTTATCTCTGAGTCACGAGCTTCATGACAGCTCACCATTCCCTCCCAGGAACCTCCAAGCGCACACACAACACTCGACCAACACGGCACAAAACCACCTTAGCTTCTCACAGCCCTCCTCAGGGTGCAGCTTCAGCTCTCCCAGGCAGCATGCGACATCGGAAAAAGAAATGGAAACAGATGCACGTTGAGACAGGGCTCAAAGAGGCAGCCCGCCCTGTGCAATACCCATCTCCTGCTTCAGTACATTGGCTGCCCAGTGGCCAGGCCTCCCATATTTCTGCCAGCTGTATCTGGGCCTGTATGTTCATCAGGAAAGCACACATAAATATTGCCTTCAGCTCCTTGAAGCCTTTTCACCTAGAGCCCCTGCTGCAGCCACCTAGTCAGTTCTCACATTAATCAGCAAGATCGGCAGAAACAGTCAGGTCTGTGAAAACGGACACAGACAACAGAGCTGCACAGGACACCTGGAGCCATGCCCCAAAAGACAACTGACCTGAATACTTTGAGCCACAAGCCTCATCTACACTTGAACTTTAGCTCAGCACCACCAACAAATATAACACCTAAAAATAAAAAACAAACAAACAAAACAACCCCCAACACAAAGATACTTACTACTGTATGCACTAGTGAGTCTTGACTTGGCTTGAAGGTCTTAATTCAGATAAGACCATTTCAAAAAACCCCCCCCAAAAAAACAGCAGAAATAAACCACAAAGCTCTAACCCCACAACCCCCAAAACAACCACCACCAAACTCACCCTGATGAAAGCCGAGTGCTAAAAGAGTTACCTGCTCCATGGCTGTGCCTCATGTACCCAAGGACCCACCCACAACCCCCCCCTCAAAGCCCTGGCTCAGGGGTGGGGCAAGCCACCAGCTGCAACAGAAGCAACCTGATATGCCACAGCCTGGTCTTTTCCCTATCTGACTCTGGCTCTCTCTCTACCTTTAACTTCTGGGCTCTCATTCTCTGGTTCAGACTCACAATCAAAACTCAAAAACCACAACACCAAAAAAAAGTTTTATTGGCCTCTAACTCTCAGGCCACACTTACACCAAGACATAGATTGAAAAGCACACACAAACTGACAGCCAGACACTCTGAAGCCAGACACTCTGACGCTGACATTGACTCCAGATAAACTACTACACCCATTCCCAAGCTGACTCTCTGGACTGGACCCATTAAAAGCAAGCTTATTCCCAGAGCTCTTCTGTCCCTGACCCATTAAGTGCATGCTTAGCCCCAAAGCTCTTCTGTCCATTTGTGCAGCTCATCAAGAGTAAACAGCTACACTGGGATTCTAAAAGCCCAGCACACCTGTTCCAGAGTTCCAGGATTCCAGGTGAGAGAAGAACAGACAAATACAGGATTCTCCACTGGTTTATTCATGTAGGAAACTCTAGAGAGAGTAAAGGATACAAGCAAAGGACGCTTCTGATGCTTGCTTATCTTACCAACCCCAAGGACCCTGCAAAGACCTTCAGGAAACCAGCTCTGAGAATCACCACAGCAGCGCGAGGTGGCAGGCTCAATGTTAACCCATTTTAAGCCATTTTGGCTCTTTTTAGATACATCTTTTCGATTTCTAACCCATTTTAATCTGTTTTATGGCTGTTTCTAAGCTACTAATGGCCATTTCTATATGATTTTTTTCCATATCTTACCAGGTTTAGGCCATTTTTGGCTATTTCTAATTCATTTTTCCCATTTCTAACCCCTATCAAGCTTTTTTTTTAGGCTATATCTAAACTGGTTTTGGCTATTTCTAACCAATTTCAAACTATTTCAAACCCAGAACCACTTCCCCAAACCCAGAACAACTTTTGTAATCATACACAAAATTCTCAAAACACAGGCCAACCAGCCCCAACACAGGCCAACCAGCCCCAACACAGGCCAACATCCCCCAACACAGGCCAACCTCCCCCGCAACACAGGCCAACCTCCCCCGCAACACAGGCCAACCTCCCCCGCAACACAGGCCAACCTCCCCCGCAACACAGGCCAACCTCCCCCGCAACACAGGCCAACCTCCCCCGCAACACAGGCCAACCTCCCCCGCAACACAGGCCAACCTCCCCCGCAACACAGGCCAACCTCCCCCCCAACACAGGCCAACCTCCCCCCCAACACAGGCCAACCTCCCCCCCAACACAGGCCAACCTCCCCCCCAACACAGGCCAACCTCCCCCCCAACACAGGCCAACCTCCCCCCCAACACAGGCCAACCTCCCCCCCAACACAGGCCAACCTCCCCCCCAACACAGGCCAACTTCTCCAATCCCTGAACAACTGCTCCAATCCCACACCAAATGCCCCAATCCCAGAACAACTTCTCTAATCATACACAATACTCTGGAAACACAGAACAGCTTCCCCCAACGCAGACCCATTTCTCCAATCCCAGAACAACTTCTCCAACCCCAGAACAACTCCTCCAAGAAGAGACGAAATTCTCAAAACAGAACAATTTCCCCAATCAAAGACCAAATTCGCCAATCACAGAAAAAGGACTAAATTCCCAGAAAAACTTCTCCAATCCCAGAACAAATTCTCCAATCCCTGAAGAACTTCTCCAATGCCAGAAAAAATTCTACAGTCATAAACAAGACTCTCAAAACAGAGAACAAGTTCCTCAATCACAGAACATTTTCTTCAATCACAGAACAGGATCTAAAAACCCAGAACAGGTCCTCAAACCCCAGAACTACTTCTCCAGTCCCAGAACTATTTCACCAACCAAAGAAGTTCTCCAATTATAGACAAAAATCACAAAACAGAACAAGTTCTCCAAACAAAGAACAAATTCTCCAGTCCCAAAACATTGTCTAAATCCTCAGCACAACTTCTCCATTGCCAGAACAACTGCTCCATTGCCAGAACAACTGCTCCCTTGCCAGAACAACTGCTCCCTTGCCAGAACAACTGCTCCCTTGCCAGAACAACTGCTCCCTTGCCAGAACAACTGCTCCCTTGCCAGAACAACTGCTCCCTTGCCAGAACAACTGCTCCCTTGCCAGAACAACATCCCCAATCTCTGAACAATTTCCACAAATGCAGAACAACTACCCAAAACCCAGAACTACTTCTCCAGTCCCAGAACTACTTCTCCAGTCCCAGAACTACTTCTCCAACCAAAGGACAAATTCTCCAAAACCAGAAGAATTTCTCCAATCACAAATTCTCGAAACACAGAACAAGTCCCCCAATCAAACAACAAATTCACCAATCACAGAACATGGTCTAAATTCCCTGAACAACATCTCCAACCCCAGAAAAATTTCTCCAACCCCAGAACTTCTCCTCCAACCCCAGAACTTCTCCTCCAACCCCAGAACTTCTCCTCCAACCCCAGAACTTCTCCTCCAACCCCAGAACTTCTCCTCCAACCCCAGAACTTCTCCTCCAACCCCAGAACTTCTCCTCCAACCCCAGAACTTCTCCTCCAATCATAGACATAATTCTCTAAACACTGAACAATCTCCCCAATCAAAGAACAAATTCTCCAATCCCAGAACATTGTCTAAATTCCCTGAACTACTTCTTCCATCAAAGAACAAATTCTCCAAACCCAGAACAACTTCCCCAATCTCTGAACAATTTCCCCAAATGCAGACCAACCTCCCAAACCCCAGAACTGCTTCTCCAACCCCAGAACTGCTTCTCCAACCCCAGAACTGCTTCTCCAACCCCAGAACTGCTTCTCCAACCCCAGAACTGCTTCTCCAACCCCAGAACTGCTTCTCCAACCCCAGAACTGCTTCTCCAACCCCAGAACTGCTTCTCCAACCCCAGAACTGCTTCTCCAAACCAAGAACTACTTCCATAATCATAGAAAATATTCTCGAAACACAGAACAAGTTCCCCAATCAAAGACAAAATTATACAATCACAGAAAAAGGACTAAATTCCCAGAACAAATTCTCCAATCCCTGAACAACTTCTCCAATCCCTGAACAACTTCTCCAATCATAGACAAGATTCTCTAAACACAGAACAATTCCCCCAGTCAAAGACCAATTTCTTCAATCAGAGAACAAGTTTTAAACCACAGAACAAATTCTCCAACCCCAGAAGAACTCCTTCAATCATAGACAAGACTCTCAAAACACAGAACAAGTTTCCCAATCAAAGACCCAATTCTCCAATTACAGACCAAGTTCTAAAAACCCAGACCAAGTTCTAAAAACCCAGACCAAGTTCTAAAAACTCAGACCAAGTTCTAAAAACCCAGACCAAGTTCTAAAAACCCAGACCAAGTTCTCAAGGGTCATTACTTTTCCAGGCAGTTCTAAAGCAGAACTTTCTGGCTATGAATCAAACCTGGACTTTCGGAAAGCTTCCAAATCAGAACTCTCTGCAGAGGAGCCAAACAGGACAAACAATACTTTCTTTCTTGGTGTGTTTCACCAGGGACCGTTACCTATTGTCTCGGACAAAACACCCCAGACCTAAGCCCCACACATCTCAGCTTTTCATCCTGGCATTTATCTCTGAGTCACGAGCTTCATGACAGCTCACCATTCCCTCCCAGGAACCTCCAAGCGCACACACAACACTCGACCAACACGGCACAAAACCACCTTAGCTTCTCACAGCCCTCCTCAGGGTGCAGCTTCAGCTCTCCCAGGCAGCATGCGACATCGGAAAAAGAAATGGAAACAGATGCACGTTGAGACAGGGCTCAAAGAGGCAGCCCGCCCTGTGCAATACCCATCTCCTGCTTCAGTACATTGGCTGCCCAGTGGCCAGGCCTCCCATATTTCTGCCAGCTGTATCTGGGCCTGTATGTTCATCAGGAAAGCACACATAAATATTGCCTTCAGCTCCTTGAAGCCTTTTCACCTAGAGCCCCTGCTGCAGCCACCTAGTCAGTTCTCACATTAATCAGCAAGATCGGCAGAAACAGTCAGGTCTGTGAAAACGGACACAGACAACAGAGCTGCACAGGACACCTGGAGCCATGCCCCAAAAGACAACTGACCTGAATACTTTGAGCCACAAGCCTCATCTACACTTGAACTTTAGCTCAGCACCACCAACAAATATAACACCTAAAAATAAAAAACAAACAAACAAAACAACCCCCAACACAAAGATACTTACTACTGTATGCACTAGTGAGTCTTGACTTGGCTTGAAGGTCTTAATTCAGATAAGACCATTTCAAAAAACCCCCCCCAAAAAAACAGCAGAAATAAACCACAAAGCTCTAACCCCACAACCCCCAAAACAACCACCACCAAACTCACCCTGATGAAAGCCGAGTGCTAAAAGAGTTACCTGCTCCATGGCTGTGCCTCATGTACCCAAGGACCCACCCACAATCCCCCCCTCAAAGCCCTGGCTCAGGGGTGGGGCAAGCCACCAGCTGCAACAGAAGCAACCTGATATGCCACAGCCTGGTCTTTTCCCTATCTGACTCTGGCTCTCTCTCTACCTTTAACTTCTGGGCTCTCATTCTCTGGTTCAGACTCACAATCAAAACTCAAAAACCACAACACCAAAAAAAAGTTTTATCGGCCTCTAACTCTCAGGCCACACTTACACCAAGACATAGATTGAAAAGCACACACAAACTGACAGCCAGACACTCTGAAGCCAGACACTCTGACGCTGACATTGACTCCAGATAAACTACTACACCCATTCCCAAGCTGACTCTCTGGACTGGACCCATTAAAAGCAAGCTTATTCCCAGAGCTCTTCTGTCCCTGACCCATTAAGTGCATGCTTAGCCCCAAAGCTCTTCTGTCCATTTGTGCAGCTCATCAAGAGTAAACAGCTACACTGGGATTCTAAAAGCCCAGCACACCTGTTCCAGAGTTCCAGGATTCCAGGTGAGAGAAGAACAGACAAATACAGGATTCTCCACTGGTTTATTCATGTAGGAAACTCTAGAGAGAGTAAAGGATACAAGCAAAGGACGCTTCTGATGCTTGCTTATCTTACCAACCCCAAGGACCCTGCAAAGACCTTCAGGAAACCAGCTCTGAGAATCACCACAGCAGCGCGAGGTGGCAGGCTCAATGTTAACCCATTTTAAGCCATTTTGGCTCTTTTTAGATACATCTTTTCGATTTCTAACCCATTTTAATCTGTTTTATGGCTGTTTCTAAGCTACTAATGGCCATTTCTATATGATTTTTTTCCATATCTTACCAGGTTTAGGCCATTTTTGGCTATTTCTAATTCATTTTTCCCATTTCTAACCCCTATCAAGCTTTTTTTTTAGGCTATATCTAAACTGGTTTTGGCTATTTCTAACCAATTTCAAACTATTTCAAACCCAGAACCACTTCCCCAAACCCAGAACAACTTTTGTAATCATACACAAAATTCTCAAAACACAGGCCAACCAGCCCCAACACAGGCCAACCAGCCCCAACACAGGCCAACCTCCCCCAACACAGGCCAACCTCCCCCCCAACACAGGCCAACCTCCCCCGCAACACAGGCCAACCTCCCCCGCAACACAGGCCAACCTCCCCCGCAACACAGGCCAACCTCCCCCGCAACACAGGCCAACCTCCCCCGCAACACAGGCCAACCTCCCCCCCAACACAGGCCAACCTCCCCCCCAACACAGGCCAACCTCCCCCCCAACACAGGCCAACCTCCCCCCCAACACAGGCCAACCTCCCCCCCAACACAGGCCAACCTCCCCCCCAACACAGGCCAACTTCCCCCAACACAGGCCAACTTCTCCAATCCCTGAACAACTGCTCCAATCCCACACCAAATGCCCCAATCCCAGAACAACTTCTCTAATCATACACAATACTCTGGAAACACAGAACAGCTTCCCCCAACGCAGACCCATTTCTCCAATCCCAGAACAACTTCTCCAACCCCAGAACAACTCCTCCAAGAAGAGACGAAATTCTCAAAACAGAACAATTTCCCCAATCAAAGACCAAATTCGCCAATCACAGAAAAAGGACTAAATTCCCAGAAAAACTTCTCCAATCCCAGAACAAATTCTCCAATCCCTGAAGAACTTCTCCAATGCCAGAAAAAATTCTACAGTCATAAACAAGACTCTCAAAACAGAGAACAAGTTCCTCAATCACAGAACATTTTCTTCAATCACAGAACAGGATCTAAAAACCCAGAACAGGTCCTCAAACCCCAGAACTACTTCTCCAGTCCCAGAACTATTTCACCAACCAAAGAAGTTCTCCAATTATAGACAAAAATCACAAAACAGAACAAGTTCTCCAAACAAAGAACAAATTCTCCAGTCCCAAAACATTGTCTAAATCCTCAGCACAACTTCTCCATTGCCAGAACAACTGCTCCCTTGCCAGAACAACTGCTCCCTTGCCAGAACAACTGCTCCCTTGCCAGAACAACTGCTCCCTTGCCAGAACAACTGCTCCCTTGCCAGAACAACTGCTCCCTTGCCAGAACAACTGCTCCCTTGCCAGAACAACTGCTCCCTTGCCAGAACAACTGCTCCCTTGCCAGAACAACTGCTCCATTGCCAGAACAACATCCCCAATCTCTGAACAATTTCCACAAATGCAGAACAACTACCCAAAACCCAGAACTACTTCTCCAGTCCCAGAACTACTTCTCCAGTCCCAGAACTACTTCTCCAACCAAAGGACAAATTCTCCAAAACCAGAAGAATTTCTCCAATCACAAATTCTCGAAACACAGAACAAGTCCCCCAATCAAACAACAAATTCACCAATCACAGAACATGGTCTAAATTCCCTGAACAACATCTCCAACCCCAGAAAAATTTCTCCAACCCCAGAACTTCTCCTCCAACCCCAGAACTTCTCCTCCAACCCCAGAACTTCTCCTCCAACCCCAGAACTTCTCCTCCAACCCCAGAACTTCTCCTCCAACCCCAGAACTTCTCCTCCAACCCCAGAACTTCTCCTCCAATCATAGACATAATTCTCTAAACACTGAACAATCTCCCCAATCAAAGAACAAATTCTCCAATCCCAGAACATTGTCTAAATTCCCTGAACTACTTCTTCCATCAAAGAACAAATTCTCCAAACCCAGAACAACTTCCCCAATCTCTGAACAATTTCCCCAAATGCAGACCAACCTCCCAAACCCCAGAACTGCTTCTCCAACCCCAGAACTGCTTCTCCAACCCCAGAACTGCTTCTCCAACCCCAGAACTGCTTCTCCAACCCCAGAACTGCTTCTCCAACCCCAGAACTGCTTCTCCAACCCCAGAACTGCTTCTCCAACCCCAGAACTGCTTCTCCAACCCCAGAACTACTTCCATAATCATAGAAAATATTCTCGAAACACAGAACAAGTTCCCCAATCAAAGACAAAATTATACAATCACAGAAAAAGGACTAAATTCCCAGAACAAATTCTCCAATCCCTGAACAACTTCTCCAATCCCTGAACAACTTCTCCAATCATAGACAAGATTCTCTAAACACAGAACAATTCCCCCAGTCAAAGACCAATTTCTTCAATCAGAGAACAAGTTTTAAACCACAGAACAAATTCTCCAACCCCAGAAGAACTCCTTCAATCATAGACAAGACTCTCAAAACACAGAACAAGTTTCCCAATCAAAGACCCAATTCTCCAATTACAGACCAAGTTCTAAAAACCCAGACCAAGTTCTAAAAACCCAGACCAAGTTCTAAAAACCCAGACCAAGTTCTAAAAACCCAGACCAAGTTCTCAAGGGTCATTACTTTTCCAGGCAGTTCTAAAGCAGAACTTTCTGGCTATGAATCAAACCTGGACTTTCGGAAAGCTTCCAAATCAGAACTCTCTGCAGAGGAGCCAAACAGGACAAACAATACTTTCTTTCTTGGTGTGTTTCACCAGGGACCGTTACCTATTGTCTCGGACAAAACACCCCAGACCTAAGCCCCACACATCTCAGCTTTTCATCCTGGCATTTATCTCTGAGTCACGAGCTTCATGACAGCTCACCATTTCCTCCCAGGAACCTCCAAGCGCACACACAACACTCGACCAACACGGCACAAAACCACCTTAGCTTCTCACAGCCCTCCTCAGGGTGCAGCTTCAGCTCTCCCAGGCAGCATGCGACATCGGAAAAAGAAATGGAAACAGATGCACGTTGAGACAGGGCTCAAAGAGGCAGCCCGCCCTGTGCAATACCCATCTCCTGCTTCAGTACATTGGCTGCCCAGTGGCCAGGCCTCCCATATTTCTGCCAGCTGTATCTGGGCCTGTATGTTCATCAGGAAAGCACACATAAATATTGCCTTCAGCTCCTTGAAGCCTTTTCACCTAGAGCCCCTGCTGCAGCCACCTAGTCAGTTCTCACATTAATCAGCAAGATCGGCAGAAACAGTCAGGTCTGTGAAAACGGACACAGACAACAGAGCTGCACAGGACACCTGGAGCCATGCCCCAAAAGACAACTGACCTGAATACTTTGAGCCACAAGCCTCATCTACACTTGAACTTTAGCTCAGCACCACCAACAAATATAACACCTAAAAATAAAAAACAAACAAACAAAACAACCCCCAACACAAAGATACTTACTACTGTATGCACTAGTGAGTCTTGACTTGGCTTGAAGGTCTTAATTCAGATAAGACCATTTCAAAAAACCCCCCCAAAAAAAACAGCAGAAATAAACCACAAAGCTCTAACCCCACAACCCCCAAAACAACCACCACCAAACTCACCCTGATGAAAGCCGAGTGCTAAAAGAGTTACCTGCTCCATGGCTGTGCCTCATGTACCCAAGGACCCACCCACAACCCCCCCCTCAAAGCCCTGGCTCAGGGGTGGGGCAAGCCACCAGCTGCAACAGAAGCAACCTGATATGCCACAGCCTGGTCTTTTCCCTATCTGACTCTGGCTCTCTCTCTACCTTTAACTTCTGGGCTCTCATTCTCTGGTTCAGACTCACAATCAAAACTCAAAAACCACAACACCAAAAAAAAGTTTTATCGGCCTCTAACTCTCAGGCCACACTTACACCAAGACATAGATTGAAAAGCACACACAAACTGACAGCCAGACACTCTGAAGCCAGACACTCTGACGCTGACATTGACTCCAGATAAACTACTACACCCATTCCCAAGCTGACTCTCTGGACTGGACCCATTAAAAGCAAGCTTATTCCCAGAGCTCTTCTGTCCCTGACCCATTAAGTGCATGCTTAGCCCCAAAGCTCTTCTGTCCATTTGTGCAGCTCATCAAGAGTAAACAGCTACACTGGGATTCTAAAAGCCCAGCACACCTGTTCCAGAGTTCCAGGATTCCAGGTGAGAGAAGAACAGACAAATACAGGATTCTCCACTGGTTTATTCATGTAGGAAACTCTAGAGAGAGTAAAGGATACAAGCAAAGGACGCTTCTGATGCTTGCTTATCTTACCAACCCCAAGGACCCTGCAAAGACCTTCAGGAAACCAGCTCTGAGAATCACCACAGCAGCGCGAGGTGGCAGGCTCAATGTTAACCCATTTTAAGCCATTTTGGCTCTTTTTAGATACATCTTTTCGATTTCTAACCCATTTTAATCTGTTTTATGGCTGTTTCTAAGCTACTAATGGCCATTTCTATATGATTTTTTTCCATATCTTACCAGGTTTAGGCCATTTTTGGCTATTTCTAATTCATTTTTCCCATTTCTAACCCCTATCAAGCTTTTTTTTTAGGCTATATCTAAACTGGTTTTGGCTATTTCTAACCAATTTCAAACTATTTCAAACCCAGAACCACTTCCCCAAACCCAGAACAACTTTTGTAATCATACACAAAATTCTCAAAACACAGGCCAACCAGCCCCAACACAGGCCAACCAGCCCCAACACAGGCCAACCTCCCCCAACACAGGCCAACCTCCCCCGCAACACAGGCCAACCTCCCCCGCAACACAGGCCAACCTCCCCCGCAACACAGGCCAACCTCCCCCCCAACACAGGCCAACCTCCCCCCCAACACAGGCCAACCTCCCCCCCAACACAGGCCAACCTCCCCCCCAACACAGGCCAACCTCCCCCCCAACACAGGCCAACCTCCCCCCCAACACAGGCCAACCTCCCCCCCAACACAGGCCAACTTCCCCCAACACAGGCCAACTTCTCCAATCCCTGAACAACTGCTCCAATCCCACACCAAATGCCCCAATCCCAGAACAACTTCTCTAATCATACACAATACTCTGGAAACACAGAACAGCTTCCCCCAACGCAGACCCATTTCTCCAATCCCAGAACAACTTCTCCAACCCCAGAACAACTCCTCCAAGAAGAGACGAAATTCTCAAAACAGAACAATTTCCCCAATCAAAGACCAAATTCGCCAATCACAGAAAAAGGACTAAATTCCCAGAAAAACTTCTCCAATCCCAGAACAAATTCTCCAATCCCTGAAGAACTTCTCCAATGCCAGAAAAAATTCTACAGTCATAAACAAGACTCTCAAAACAGAGAACAAGTTCCTCAATCACAGAACATTTTCTTCAATCACAGAACAGGATCTAAAAACCCAGAACAGGTCCTCAAACCCCAGAACTACTTCTCCAGTCCCAGAACTATTTCACCAACCAAAGAAGTTCTCCAATTATAGACAAAAATCACAAAACAGAACAAGTTCTCCAAACAAAGAACAAATTCTCCAGTCCCAAAACATTGTCTAAATTCTCAGCACAACTGCTCCCTTGCCAGAACAACTGCTCCCTTGCCAGAACAACTGCTCCCTTGCCAGAACAACTGCTCCCTTGCCAGAACAACTGCTCCCTTGCCAGAACAACTGCTCCATTGCCAGAACAACTGCTCCAATCCCAGAACAACATCCCCAATCTCTGAACAATTTCCACAAATGCAGAACAACTACCCAAAACCCAGAACTACTTCTCCAGTCCCAGAACTACTTCTCCAGTCCCAGAACTACTTCTCCAACCAAAGGACGAATTCTCCAAAACCAGAAAAATTTCTCCAATCACAAATTCTCGAAACACAGAACAAGTCCCCCAATCAAACAACAAATTCACCAATCACAGAACATGGTCTAAATTCCCTGAACAACATCTCCAACCCCAGAAAAATTTCTCCAACCCCAGAACTTCTCCTCCAACCCCAGAACTTCTCCTCCAACCCCAGAACTTCTCCTCCAACCCCAGAACTTCTCCTCCAACCCCAGAACTTCTCCTCCAACCCCAGAACTTCTCCTCCAACCCCAGAACTTCTCCTCCAACCCCAGAACTTCTCCTCCAATCATAGACATAATTCTCTAAACACTGAACAATCTCCCCAATCAAAGAACAAATTCTCCAATCCCAGAACATTGTCTAAATTCCCTGAACTACTTCTTCCATCAAAGAACAAATTCTCCAAACCCAGAACAACTTCCCCAATCTCTGAACAATTTCCCCAAATGCAGACCAACCTCCCAAACCCCAGAACTGCTTCTCCAACCCCAGAACTGCTTCTCCAACCCCAGAACTGCTTCTCCAACCCCAGAACTGCTTCTCCAACCCCAGAACTGCTTCTCCAACCCCAGAACTGCTTCTCCAACCCCAGAACTGCTTCTCCAACCCCAGAACTACTTCCATAATCATAGAAAATATTCTCGAAACACAGAACAAGTTCCCCAATCAAAGACAAAATTATACAATCACAGAAAAAGGACTAAATTCCCAGAACAAATTCTCCAATCCCTGAACAACTTCTCCAATCCCTGAACAACTTCTCCAATCATAGACAAGATTCTCTAAACACAGAACAATTCCCCCAGTCAAAGACCAATTTCTTCAATCAGAGAACAAGTTTTAAACCACAGAACAAATTCTCCAACCCCAGAAGAACTCCTTCAATCATAGACAAGACTCTCAAAACACAGAACAAGTTTCCCAATCAAAGACCCAATTCTCCAATTACAGACCAAGTTCTAAAAACCCAGACCAAGTTCTAAAAACCCAGACCAAGTTCTAAAAACTCAGACCAAGTTCTAAAAACCCAGACCAAGTTCTAAAAACCCAGACCAAGTTCTCAAGGGTCATTACTTTTCCAGGCAGTTCTAAAGCAGAACTTTCTGGCTATGAATCAAACCTGGACTTTCGGAAAGCTTCCAAATCAGAACTCTCTGCAGAGGAGCCAAACAGGACAAACAATACTTTCTTTCTTGGTGTGTTTCACCAGGGACCGTTACCTATTGTCTCGGACAAAACACCCCAGACCTAAGCCCCACACATCTCAGCTTTTCATCCTGGCATTTATCTCTGAGTCACGAGCTTCATGACAGCTCACCATTCCCTCCCAGGAACCTCCAAGCGCACACACAACACTCGACCAACACGGCACAAAACCACCTTAGCTTCTCACAGCCCTCCTCAGGGTGCAGCTTCAGCTCTCCCAGGCAGCATGCGACATCGGAAAAAGAAATGGAAACAGATGCACGTTGAGACAGGGCTCAAAGAGGCAGCCCGCCCTGTGCAATACCCATCTCCTGCTTCAGTACATTGGCTGCCCAGTGGCCAGGCCTCCCATATTTCTGCCAGCTGTATCTGGGCCTGTATGTTCATCAGGAAAGCACACATAAATATTGCCTTCAGCTCCTTGAAGCCTTTTCACCTAGAGCCCCTGCTGCAGCCACCTAGTCAGTTCTCACATTAATCAGCAAGATCGGCAGAAACAGTCAGGTCTGTGAAAACGGACACAGACAACAGAGCTGCACAGGACACCTGGAGCCATGCCCCAAAAGACAACTGACCTGAATACTTTGAGCCACAAGCCTCATCTACACTTGAACTTTAGCTCAGCACCACCAACAAATATAACACCTAAAAATAAAAAACAAACAAACAAAACAACCCCCAACACAAAGATACTTACTACTGTATGCACTAGTGAGTCTTGACTTGGCTTGAAGGTCTTAATTCAGATAAGACCATTTCAAAAAACCCCCCCCAAAAAAACAGCAGAAATAAACCACAAAGCTCTAACCCCACAACCCCCAAAACAACCACCACCAAACTCACCCTGATGAAAGCCGAGTGCTAAAAGAGTTACCTGCTCCATGGCTGTGCCTCATGTACCCAAGGACCCACCCACAACCCCCCCCTCAAAGCCCTGGCTCAGGGGTGGGGCAAGCCACCAGCTGCAACAGAAGCAACCTGATATGCCACAGCCTGGTCTTTTCCCTATCTGACTCTGGCTCTCTCTCTACCTTTAACTTCTGGGCTCTCATTCTCTGGTTCAGACTCACAATCAAAACTCAAAAACCACAACACCAAAAAAAAGTTTTATCGGCCTCTAACTCTCAGGCCACACTTACACCAAGACATAGATTGAAAAGCACACACAAACTGACAGCCAGACACTCTGAAGCCAGACACTCTGACGCTGACATTGACTCCAGATAAACTACTACACCCATTCCCAAGCTGACTCTCTGGACTGGACCCATTAAAAGCAAGCTTATTCCCAGAGCTCTTCTGTCCCTGACCCATTAAGTGCATGCTTAGCCCCAAAGCTCTTCTGTCCATTTGTGCAGCTCATCAAGAGTAAACAGCTACACTGGGATTCTAAAAGCCCAGCACACCTGTTCCAGAGTTCCAGGATTCCAGGTGAGAGAAGAACAGACAAATACAGGATTCTCCACTGGTTTATTCATGTAGGAAACTCTAGAGAGAGTAAAGGATACAAGCAAAGGACGCTTCTGATGCTTGCTTATCTTACCAACCCCAAGGACCCTGCAAAGACCTTCAGGAAACCAGCTCTGAGAATCACCACAGCAGCGCGAGGTGGCAGGCTCAATGTTAACCCATTTTAAGCCATTTTGGCTCTTTTTAGATACATCTTTTCGATTTCTAACCCATTTTAATCTGTTTTATGGCTGTTTCTAAGCTACTAATGGCCATTTCTATATGATTTTTTTCCATATCTTACCAGGTTTAGGCCATTTTTGGCTATTTCTAATTCATTTTTCCCATTTCTAACCCCTATCAAGCTTTTTTTTTAGGCTATATCTAAACTGGTTTTGGCTATTTCTAACCAATTTCAAACTATTTCAAACCCAGAACCACTTCCCCAAACCCAGAACAACTTTTGTAATCATACACAAAATTCTCAAAACACAGGCCAACCAGCCCCAACACAGGCCAACCAGCCCCAACACAGGCCAACCTCCCCCAACACAGGCCAACCTCCCCCCCAACACAGGCCAACCTCCCCCGCAACACAGGCCAACCTCCCCCGCAACACAGGCCAACCTCCCCCGCAACACAGGCCAACCTCCCCCGCAACACAGGCCAACCTCCCCCGCAACACAGGCCAACCTCCCCCGCAACACAGGCCAACCTCCCCCGCAACACAGGCCAACCTCCCCCGCAACACAGGCCAACCTCCCCCCCAACACAGGCCAACCTCCCCCCCAACACAGGCCAACCTCCCCCCCAACACAGGCCAACCTCCCCCCCAACACAGGCCAACCTCCCCCCCAACACAGGCCAACCTCCCCCCCAACACAGGCCAACCTCCCCCCCAACACAGGCCAACCTCCCCCCCAACACAGGCCAACTTCTCCAATCCCTGAACAACTGCTCCAATCCCACACCAAATGCCCCAATCCCAGAACAACTTCTCTAATCATACACAATACTCTGGAAACACAGAACAGCTTCCCCCAACGCAGACCCATTTCTCCAATCCCAGAACAACTTCTCCAACCCCAGAACAACTCCTCCAAGAAGAGACGAAATTCTCAAAACAGAACAATTTCCCCAATCAAAGACCAAATTCGCCAATCACAGAAAAAGGACTAAATTCCCAGAAAAACTTCTCCAATCCCAGAACAAATTCTCCAATCCCTGAAGAACTTCTCCAATGCCAGAAAAAATTCTACAGTCATAAACAAGACTCTCAAAACAGAGAACAAGTTCCTCAATCACAGAACATTTTCTTCAATCACAGAACAGGATCTAAAAACCCAGAACAGGTCCTCAAACCCCAGAACTACTTCTCCAGTCCCAGAACTATTTCACCAACCAAAGAAGTTCTCCAATTATAGACAAAAATCACAAAACAGAACAAGTTCTCCAAACAAAGAACAAATTCTCCAGTCCCAAAACATTGTCTAAATCCTCAGCACAACTTCTCCATTGCCAGAACAACTTCTCCATTGCCAGAACAACTGCTCCATTGCCAGAACAACTGCTCCCTTGCCAGAACAACTGCTCCCTTGCCAGAACAACTGCTCCCTTGCCAGAACAACTGCTCCATTGCCAGAACAACTGCTCCATTGCCAGAACAACTGCTCCATTGCCAGAACAACATCCCCAATCTCTGAACAATTTCCACAAATGCAGAACAACTACCCAAAACCCAGAACTACTTCTCCAGTCCCAGAACTACTTCTCCAGTCCCAGAACTACTTCTCCAACCAAAGGACAAATTCTCCAAAACCAGAAGAATTTCTCCAATCACAAATTCTCGAAACACAGAACAAGTCCCCCAATCAAACAACAAATTCACCAATCACAGAACATGGTCTAAATTCCCTGAACAACATCTCCAACCCCAGAAAAATTTCTCCAACCCCAGAACTTCTCCTCCAACCCCAGAACTTCTCCTCCAACCCCAGAACTTCTCCTCCAACCCCAGAACTTCTCCTCCAACCCCAGAACTTCTCCTCCAACCCCAGAACTTCTCCTCCAACCCCAGAACTTCTCCTCCAACCCCAGAACTTCTCCTCCAACCCCAGAACTTCTCCTCCAATCATAGACATAATTCTCTAAACACTGAACAATCTCCCCAATCAAAGAACAAATTCTCCAATCCCAGAACATTGTCTAAATTCCCTGAACTACTTCTTCCATCAAAGAACAAATTCTCCAAACCCAGAACAACTTCCCCAATCTCTGAACAATTTCCCCAAATGCAGACCAACCTCCCAAACCCCAGAACTGCTTCTCCAACCCCAGAACTGCTTCTCCAACCCCAGAACTGCTTCTCCAACCCCAGAACTGCTTCTCCAACCCCAGAACTGCTTCTCCAACCCCAGAACTGCTTCTCCAACCCCAGAACTGCTTCTCCAACCCCAGAACTGCTTCTCCAAACCAAGAACTACTTCCATAATCATAGAAAATATTCTCGAAACACAGAACAAGTTCCCCAATCAAAGACAAAATTATACAATCACAGAAAAAGGACTAAATTCCCAGAACAAATTCTCCAATCCCTGAACAACTTCTCCAATCCCTGAACAACTTCTCCAATCATAGACAAGATTCTCTAAACACAGAACAATTCCCCCAGTCAAAGACCAATTTCTTCAATCAGAGAACAAGTTTTAAACCACAGAACAAATTCTCCAACCCCAGAAGAACTCCTTCAATCATAGACAAGACTCTCAAAACACAGAACAAGTTTCCCAATCAAAGACCCAATTCTCCAATTACAGACCAAGTTCTAAAAACCCAGACCAAGTTCTAAAAACCCAGACCAAGTTCTAAAAACTCAGACCAAGTTCTAAAAACCCAGACCAAGTTCTAAAAACCCAGACCAAGTTCTCAAGGGTCATTACTTTTCCAGGCAGTTCTAAAGCAGAACTTTCTGGCTATGAATCAAACCTGGACTTTCGGAAAGCTTCCAAATCAGAACTCTCTGCAGAGGAGCCAAACAGGACAAACAATACTTTCTTTCTTGGTGTGTTTCACCAGGGACCGTTACCTATTGTCTCGGACAAAACACCCCAGACCTAAGCCCCACACATCTCAGCTTTTCATCCTGGCATTTATCTCTGAGTCACGAGCTTCATGACAGCTCACCATTCCCTCCCAGGAACCTCCAAGCGCACACACAACACTCGACCAACACGGCACAAAACCACCTTAGCTTCTCACAGCCCTCCTCAGGGTGCAGCTTCAGCTCTCCCAGGCAGCATGCGACATCGGAAAAAGAAATGGAAACAGATGCACGTTGAGACAGGGCTCAAAGAGGCAGCCCGCCCTGTGCAATACCCATCTCCTGCTTCAGTACATTGGCTGCCCAGTGGCCAGGCCTCCCATATTTCTGCCAGCTGTATCTGGGCCTGTATGTTCATCAGGAAAGCACACATAAATATTGCCTTCAGCTCCTTGAAGCCTTTTCACCTAGAGCCCCTGCTGCAGCCACCTAGTCAGTTCTCACATTAATCAGCAAGATCGGCAGAAACAGTCAGGTCTGTGAAAACGGACACAGACAACAGAGCTGCACAGGACACCTGGAGCCATGCCCCAAAAGACAACTGACCTGAATACTTTGAGCCACAAGCCTCATCTACACTTGAACTTTAGCTCAGCACCACCAACAAATATAACACCTAAAAATAAAAAACAAACAAACAAAACAACCCCCAACACAAAGATACTTACTACTGTATGCACTAGTGAGTCTTGACTTGGCTTGAAGGTCTTAATTCAGATAAGACCATTTCAAAAAACCCCCCCCAAAAAAACAGCAGAAATAAACCACAAAGCTCTAACCCCACAACCCCCAAAACAACCACCACCAAACTCACCCTGATGAAAGCCGAGTGCTAAAAGAGTTACCTGCTCCATGGCTGTGCCTCATGTACCCAAGGACCCACCCACAACCCCCCCCTCAAAGCCCTGGCTCAGGGGTGGGGCAAGCCACCAGCTGCAACAGAAGCAACCTGATATGCCACAGCCTGGTCTTTTCCCTATCTGACTCTGGCTCTCTCTCTACCTTTAACTTCTGGGCTCTCATTCTCTGGTTCAGACTCACAATCAAAACTCAAAAACCACAACACCAAAAAAAAGTTTTATCGGCCTCTAACTCTCAGGCCACACTTACACCAAGACATAGATTGAAAAGCACACACAAACTGACAGCCAGACACTCTGAAGCCAGACACTCTGACGCTGACATTGACTCCAGATAAACTACTACACCCATTCCCAAGCTGACTCTCTGGACTGGACCCATTAAAAGCAAGCTTATTCCCAGAGCTCTTCTGTCCCTGACCCATTAAGTGCATGCTTAGCCCCAAAGCTCTTCTGTCCATTTGTGCAGCTCATCAAGAGTAAACAGCTACACTGGGATTCTAAAAGCCCAGCACACCTGTTCCAGAGTTCCAGGATTCCAGGTGAGAGAAGAACAGACAAATACAGGATTCTCCACTGGTTTATTCATGTAGGAAACTCTAGAGAGAGTAAAGGATACAGCAAAGGACGCTTCTGATGCTTGCTTATCTTACCAACCCCAAGGACCCTGCAAAGACCTTCAGGAAACCAGCTCTGAGAATCACCACAGCAGCGCGAGGTGGCAGGCTCAATGTTAACCCATTTTAAGCCATTTTGGCTCTTTTTAGATACATCTTTTCGATTTCTAACCCATTTTAATCTGTTTTATGGCTGTTTCTAAGCTACTAATGGCCATTTCTATACGATTTTTTTCCATATCTTACCAGGTTTAGGCCATTTTTGGCTATTTCTAATTCATTTTTCCCATTTCTAACCCCTATCAAGCTTTTTTTTTAGGCTATATCTAAACTGGTTTTGGCTATTTCTAACCAATTTCAAACTATTTCAAACCCAGAACCACTTCCCCAAACCCAGAACAACTTTTGTAATCATACACAAAATTCTCAAAACACAGGCCAACCAGCCCCAACACAGGCCATCCTTCCCCAACACAGGCCAACCTCCCCCAACACAGGCCAACCTCCCCCCCAACACAGGCCAACCTCCCCCGCAACACAGGCCAACCTCCCCCCCAACACAGGCCAACCTCCCCCGCAACACAGGCCAACCTCCCCCGCAACACAGGCCAACCTCCCCCCCAACACAGGCCAACCTCCCCCCCAACACAGGCCAACCTCCCCCCCAACACAGGCCAACCTCCCCCCCAACACAGGCCAACCTCCCCCCCAACACAGGCCAACCTCCCCCCCAACACAGGCCAACCTCCCCCCCAACACAGGCCAACCTCCCCCCCAACACAGGCCAACCTCCCCCCCAACACAGGCCAACCTCCCCCCCAACACAGGCCAACCTCCCCCCCAACACAGGCCAACTTCCCCCAACACAGGCCAACTTCTCCAATCCCTGAACAACTGCTCCAATCCCACACCAAATGCCCCAATCCCAGAACAACTTCTCTAATCATACACAATACTCTGGAAACACAGAACAGCTTCCCCCAACGCAGACCCATTTCTCCAATCCCAGAACAACTTCTCCAACCCCAGAACAACTCCTCCAAGAAGAGACGAAATTCTCAAAACAGAACAATTTCCCCAATCAAAGACCAAATTCGCCAATCACAGAAAAAGGACTAAATTCCCAGAAAAACTTCTCCAATCCCAGAACAAATTCTCCAATCCCTGAAGAACTTCTCCAATGCCAGAAAAAATTCTACAGTCATAAACAAGACTCTCAAAACAGAGAACAAGTTCCTCAATCACAGAACATTTTCTTCAATCACAGAACAGGATCTAAAAACCCAGAACAGGTCCTCAAACCCCAGAACTACTTCTCCAGTCCCAGAACTATTTCACCAACCAAAGAAGTTCTCCAATTATAGACAAAAATCACAAAACAGAACAAGTTCTCCAAACAAAGAACAAATTCTCCAGTCCCAAAACATTGTCTAAATTCTCAGCACAACTGCTCCCTTGCCAGAACAACTGCTCCCTTGCCAGAACAACTGCTCCATTGCCAGAACAACTGCTCCCTTGCCAGAACAACTGCTCCCTTGCCAGAACAACTGCTCCCTTGCCAGAACAACTGCTCCCTTGCCAGAACAACTGCTCCCTTGCCAGAACAACTGCTCCCTTGCCAGAACAACTGCTCCATTGCCAGAACAACTGCTCCAATCCCAGAACAACATCCCCAATCTCTGAACAATTTCCACAAATGCAGAACAACTACCCAAAACCCAGAACTACTTCTCCAGTCCCAGAACTACTTCTCCAACCAAAGGACGAATTCTCCAAAACCAGAAAAATTTCTCCAATCACAAATTCTCGAAACACAGAACAAGTCCCCCAATCAAACAACAAATTCACCAATCACAGAACATGGTCTAAATTCCCTGAACAACATCTCCAACCCCAGAAAAATTTCTCCAACCCCAGAACTTCTCCTCCAACCCCAGAACTTCTCCTCCAACCCCAGAACTTCTCCTCCAACCCCAGAACTTCTCCTCCAACCCCAGAACTTCTCCTCCAACCCCAGAACTTCTCCTCCAACCCCAGAACTTCTCCTCCAACCCCAGAACTTCTCCTCCAACCCCAGAACTTCTCCTCCAATCATAGACATAATTCTCTAAACACTGAACAATCTCCCCAATCAAAGAACAAATTCTCCAATCCCAGAACATTGTCTAAATTCCCTGAACTACTTCTTCCATCAAAGAACAAATTCTCCAAACCCAGAACAACTTCCCCAATCTCTGAACAATTTCCCCAAATGCAGACCAACCTCCCAAACCCCAGAACTGCTTCTCCAACACCAGAACTGCTTCTCCAACCCCAGAACTGCTTCTCCAACCCCAGAACTGCTTCTCCAACCCCAGAACTGCTTCTCCAACCCCAGAACTGCTTCTCCAACCCCAGAACTGCTTCTCCAACCCCAGAACTGCTTCTCCAACCCCAGAACTGCTTCTCCAACCCCAGAACTGCTTCTCCAACCCCAGAACTGCTTCTCCAACCCCAGAACTGCTTCTCCAACCCCAGAACTGCTTCTCCAACCCCAGAACTGCTTCTCCAACCCCAGAACTACTTCCATAATCATAGAAAATATTCTCGAAACACAGAACAAGTTCCCCAATCAAAGACAAAATTATACAATCACAGAAAAAGGACTAAATTCCCAGAACAAATTCTCCAATCCCTGAACAACTTCTCCAATCCCTGAACAACTTCTCCAATCATAGACAAGATTCTCTAAACACAGAACAATTCCCCCAGTCAAAGACCAATTTCTTCAATCAGAGAACAAGTTTTAAACCACAGAACAAATTCTCCAACCCCAGAAGAACTCCTTCAATCATAGACAAGACTCTCAAAACACAGAACAAGTTTCCCAATCAAAGACCCAATTCTCCAATTACAGACCAAGTTCTAAAAACCCAGACCAAGTTCTAAAAACCCAGACCAAGTTCTAAAAACCCAGACCAAGTTCTAAAAACCCAGACCAAGTTCTAAAAACCCAGACCAAGTTCTAAAAACCCAGACCAAGTTCTCAAGGGTCATTACTTTTCCAGGCAGTTCTAAAGCAGAACTTTCTGGCTATGAATCAAACCTGGACTTTCGGAAAGCTTCCAAATCAGAACTCTCTGCAGAGGAGCCAAACAGGACAAACAATACTTTCTTTCTTGGTGTGTTTCACCAGGGACCGTTACCTATTGTCTCGGACAAAACACCCCAGACCTAAGCCCCACACATCTCAGCTTTTCATCCTGGCATTTATCTCTGAGTCACGAGCTTCATGACAGCTCACCATTCCCTCCCAGGAACCTCCAAGCGCACACACAACACTCGACCAACACGGCACAAAACCACCTTAGCTTCTCACAGCCCTCCTCAGGGTGCAGCTTCAGCTCTCCCAGGCAGCATGCGACATCGGAAAAAGAAATGGAAACAGATGCACGTTGAGACAGGGCTCAAAGAGGCAGCCCGCCCTGTGCAATACCCATCTCCTGCTTCAGTACATTGGCTGCCCAGTGGCCAGGCCTCCCATATTTCTGCCAGCTGTATCTGGGCCTGTATGTTCATCAGGAAAGCACACATAAATATTGCCTTCAGCTCCTTGAAGCCTTTTCACCTAGAGCCCCTGCTGCAGCCACCTAGTCAGTTCTCACATTAATCAGCAAGATCGGCAGACACAGTCAGGTCTGTGAAAACGGAAACAGACAACAGAGCTGCACAGGACACCTGGAGCCATGCCCCAAAAGACAACTGACCTGAATACTTTGAGCCACAAGCTACTAATGGCCATTTCTATACGATTTTTTCCCATATCTTACCAGGTTTAGGCCATTTTTGGCTATTTCTAATTCATTTTTCCCATTTCTAAACCCTATTAAGCTTTTTTTTAGGCTATTTCTAAACTGGTTTTGGCTATTTCTAACCAATTTCAAACTATTTCAAACCCAGAACCACTTCCCCAAACCCAGAACCACTTCCCCAAACCCAGAACCACTTCCCCAAACCCAGAACCACTTCCCCAAACCCAGAACCACTTCCCCAAACCCAGAACCACTTCCCCAAACCCAGAACCACTTCCCCAAACCCAGAACCACTTCCCCAAACCCAGAACCACTTCCCCAAACCCAGAACCACTTCCCCAAACCCAGAACAACTTCTGTAATCATACACAAAATTCTCAAAACACAGGCCAACTTCCCCCAACACAGGCCAACGTCTCCAATCCCTGAACAACTGCTCCAATCCCACACCAAATGCCCCAATCCCAGAACAACTTCTCTAATCATACACAATACTCTGGAAACACAGAACAGCTTCCCCCAACGCAGACCCATTTCTCCAATCCCAGAACAACTTCTCCAACCCCAGAACAACACCTCCAAGAAGAGATGAAATTCTCAAAACACAGACCAGTTTCCCCAATCAAAGACCAAATTCACAAATCACAGAAAAAGGACTAAATTCCCAGAAAAACTTCTCCAATCCCAGAACAAATTCTCCAATCCCTGAAGAACTTCTCCAATCCCTGAAGAACTTCTCCAATCCCTGAAGAACTTCTACAATCATAAACAAGACTCTCAAAACAGAGAACATTTTCCTCAATCACAGAACAGGTCCTCAAACCCCAGAACTACTTCTCCAGTCCCAGAACTACTTCTCCAGTCCCAGAACTACTTCTCCAGTCCCAGAACTACTTCTCCAGTCCCAGAACTACTTCTCCAGTCCCAGAACTACTTCTCCAGTCCCAGAACTACTTCTCCAACCAAAGAACAATTCCTCGAATTATAGACAAAAGTCACAAAACACAGAACAAGTCCCCCAATCACAGAACAAATTCCCCAATCACAGAACATGGTCTAAATTCCCTGAAGAAATTCTGCAATCCCACAAAAATTTCCCCAAACCCGGAACAACTTCCCCAAACCCGGAACAACTTCCCCAAACCCGGAACAACTTCTCTAATCAGACACAAAATTCTCAAAACACAGACCAACTTCCCCCAATACAGTCCAGCTTCCCCCATCACAGGCCAACTTTCCCAAACACAAACCAGCTACTCCAAACCCTGAACAACTTCTCCAATTCCTGAACAATTGCTCCAATCCCACACCAAATGCCCCAATCCCACACCAAATGCCCCAATCCCACACCAACTTCTCTAATCATACACAATATTCTGGAAACAGAACAACTTCCCCCAACACAGACCCATTTCTCCAATGCCAGACCCACTTCTCCAATGCCAGACCCACTTCTCCAATGCCAGACCCACTTCTCCAATGCCAGACCCACTTCTCCAATGCCAGACCCACTTCTCCAATGCCAGACCCACTTCTCCAATGCCAGACCCACTTCTCCAATGCCAGACCCACTTCTCCAATGCCAGACCAACTCCTCAAAAAAAAGGCCAAAACCTCTCCCCAACAAGGGCCAAAACCTCTCCCCAACAAGGGCCAAAACCTCTCCCCAACAAGGGCCAAAACCTCTCCCCAACAAGGGCCAAAACCTCTCCCCAAGGAGGCCAAAACCTCTCCCCACAAAAAGGCCAGATCCTCTCCCCACAAAAAAGCCAGATCCTCTCCCCAAAAAGGCCAAAACTTCTCCCCAAAGAGGCCAAAACCTCTCCCCAAAGAGGCCAAAACCTCTCCCCAAAGAGGCCAAAACCTCTCCCCAACGAGGCCAAAACCTCTCCCCAACGAGGCCAAAACCTCTCCCCAACGAGGCCAAAACCTCTCCCCAACGAGGCCAAAACTTCTCCTCACAAAGGCCAAAACCTCTCCCCACAAAGGTTAAACAAACTTCCCTAAAAGGCCAAAGCATCTCCCCAAAGTGCCAAAAACCTCTCCCCAAAAGGGCCAAAACCTCACCACAAAAAGGCCAAAACTTCCCCCCCCAAAAGGCTGAAAATTCTCCCCAGAAAGGCAAAAAAACCTCTCCCCAACAAGGCCAAAACCTCTCCCCAACAAGGCCAAAACCTCTCCCCAACAAGGCCAAAACCTCTCCCCAACAAGGCCAAAACCTCTCCCCAACAAGGCCAAAACCTCTCCCCAACAAGGCCAGATCCTCTCCCCACAAAAAGGCCAGATCCTCTCCCCACAAAAAGGCCAGAACCTCTCCCCACAGAAAAGCCAGATCCTCTCCCCACAAAAAAGCCAGATCCTCTCCCCACAAAAAAGCCAGATCCTCTCCCCACAAAAAAAGCCAGATCCTCTCCACACAAAAAAGCCAGATCCTCTCCTCAAAAAGGCCAAAATTTCTCCATAAAAAGGCCAAAACTTCTCCCCAAAGAGGCCAAAACCTCTCCCCAAAAAGGCCAAAACCTCTCCTCAAAACGGCCAAAACCTCTCCCCACAAAGGCCAAAACCTCTCCCCACAAAAGCTTAAACCTCTCCCCACAAAGGCCAAAACCTCTCCCCGAAAAGGCCAAAACCTCTCCTCACAAAGGCCAAAACCTCTCCCCACAAAGGTTAAACAAACTTCCCTAAAAGGCCAAAGCATCTCCCCAAAGTGCCAAAAACCTCTCCCCAAAAGGGCCAAAACCTCACCACAAAAAGGCCAAAACTTCCCCCCCAAAAGGCTAAAAATTCTCCCCAGAAAGGCAAAAAAACCTCTCCACAAAAAGGCCAAAACCTCTCCCCAAAAGGCAAACACTTCCTGCTCCCCAAAAAGGCAAACATTTCCTGCTCCCCAAAAAGGCAAAAACTTCCTACTCCCCAAAAAGGCAAACACTTCCTGCTCCCCAAAAAGGCAAACAAACACTTCCTGCTCCCCAAAAACGCAAACAAACACTTCCTGCTCCCCAAAAAGGCAAAAACTGCCTGCTCCCCAAATATTTGAAAGCCTCCATAAAAAGACAGACCAAAGCCTCCATAAAAAACCAGACCAAAGCCTCCTTAAAAAAACACCACCAGCAGCATTCTGAGGCTAGTACCTTTAATGTTTCCCTTACATGAACTTTGGAAATTACTAACTACGTACATTTCACTTATATACACTTACACACTTAAGTAACATTGTTTGGAATCAACAAATCAACTTTAAAAACCCAACAACGCTTTCCTACTTACACACAATGCCCTACAGGTAGCATGCTTTCTCATGGAACCAACATCGTCCTACGGCCTGCTTCAAATGGCACCGCAGCCTTCCCTTTGACACAGACCGCTTTCATGCGGCTAGCTGAAATCTTCTGCGTGCTCTCTATGGCCACTCAGAAACAGACAGAACTCCTCTCCGTTCTCCAGGGTCTCTACACACTGACCTGCAGACAGAAACACAGTTCTATTAATATCATTACAATACAACCTCCAAACATCCTCACTTCATTTTACTTTTGCCTGTGTCTGCAAAGCTAACTAGTTCCACCCAACAGACAAAACTCACAGCACCTAAAGGTACTTAACAAGGATCTAAGCCCATAAATGACATAGCACCTCAACAGCTATCACACCAACCCTCAGACTTCCTTTACTAATACATGACAACACCCCCAGCCTGACTTTACAACTCCTCAGGAGCTATATTCCGAGAAGCCTCAAAATGACCGGGCCGGAAAACCCTGCAGCAGCAGTAATTGCCGATCAAACCAATCTCCAATCCCAGAACTACTCCAATCCCACAACAACTGCTCCAATCATAGACAAAATTCCCGAAACACAGAACAAGTTCCACAAAGAACAAATTCTCCAATCACAAAAAAAGTTCTAAAATCATAGAACAATTTCCCCAATCCTGGAACAACTTCCCCGATTATGGAACAACTTCCCCAATCCTGGAACAACTTCCCAAATAAGAGACAAAATTCTCGCAACACAGAACAAGTTTCCCCAATCCCAGACCAACTTCCCCAATAAGACACAAAGTTCTCAAAACACAGAAAATGTTCCTCAATCAAAGACCAAACTCTCCAATCCCAGAACCACTGCTCCAATCCCAGAACCACTGCTCCAATCCCAGAACCACTGCTCCAATCCCAGAACCACTGCTCCAAGCAAATTTCAAATTCTCCAATCAGAGACCAAGTTCTCCAGTCACAAAACTTGTTTGCCAATCAAAGACCAAATTCACCAATCACAGATGCAGTTACCCAAACATAGAACAAGTTTCCCAATCACAGACCAAATTATCCAGTCACAGATCCAGGTCCCCAATCATCGAACAAATACTCCAATCACAGAACACCTTCTCCAGTCACAGACCAAATGCTTCAATTGCAGAACCATTTCTCCAATCACAGACCGAATTCTCCAATCACAGAACAAGCTCTCCAATGAAAGACCAAATTCTCCAAGCACAGACCAAATGTTCTAATCAAAAACAAAACAAAGACAAACAAAAAACCAACAATACAAAAATCAAAAAACCCATCTCAAATAACCCACAAAGCTTTAAGGCAACAAAACCTGAGCTAGCACCAGAGAACTTACCCTGAGGAGAGCTGAATCCCAAAGGAGCTCCCTCAGCAGAGGCTGGGCCTCATATACCACAGACCCCACCCACAGCCACTCCCTCAAGGGGTTGGGGCAGGGCAGGGGTACATCATCAGCTGGGATACAAGCACCCTGATAAGCCACAGCTGGATTTTTGTCTTAATTGGATCTGGCTCTGTGGCTCCTCCCTGGCTGCTCCCTATCTGCCCCAAAGCTGCTCCCTGCCTGCTCAGAAAGTGTCTTGCCTGTTCCATATCTGCTCCCTGTTTGCTCCGTCAGTCCTCCGTGGCTTCAATTTTCTGCTTGTCTTTCTCTGGGTCAGATGGGTGAGACTCAGAGATTCAGACTTTGAAGCTGAGACTCAGGGGCCGAGACTCTAGGGCTCACACTAGGGCTGACAATCTGGGACTCACACTCTGTGGCTAAGACTCCAGCTGAGACTGTCTGAAACTCTGTGGCTGAGACAGTGACTGACACTCTGGGCCTGAGACTTTGGAACTGATACTCTCAGACTCTGTGGCTAAGAATGTTGCTGAGTGTCCAGGGCTAAGACTATGGAATTCAGACTTTGGGGATGACACTCTGGGACTTCCCACCAAAAAGGCCAACACCACTTCTCCCCGAATAGGCCGACACCACTTCTGTCCAAAAATGCCAACACCACTTCTCCCCACAAAGGCCAACACCACTTCTCCCCAAAAAGGCCAACACCACTTCTCCCCACAAAGGCCAACACCACTTCTCCCCTCAAAGGCCAACACCACTTCTCCCCTCAAAGGCCAACACCACTTCTCCCCTCAAAGGACAAAAACCTATCCCCAAAAAGGCCAAAACCTCTCCCCAATAAGGCCAAAACCTCTCCCCAATAAGGCCAAAACCTCTCCCCAATAAGGCCAAAACCTCTCCCCAATAAGGCCAAAACCTCTCCCCAATAAGGCCAAAACCTCTCCCCAATAAGGCCAAAACCTCTCCCCAATAAGGCCAAAACCTCTCCCCAATAAGGCCAAAACCTCTCCCCAATAAGGCCAAAACCTCTCCCCAATAAGGCCAAAACCTCTCCCCAATAAGGCCAAAACCTCTCCCCAATAAGGCCAAAACCTCTCCCCAATAAGGCCAAAACCTCTCCCCAATAAGGCCAAAACCTCTCCCCAATAAGGCCAAAACTTCTAGCCAAAAAGGCCAAAACCTCGACACAAATAGGCCAAAACCACTCCCCAAAAAGCCCAAGAACTCTCCCCAAAAAGGCTAAAACCATTCTCCAAAAAGGCCAAGACCTCTCCTCAAAAAGGCAAAAACCTCTCCCCCCAAAAAACCAAAACTTCTCCCCAAAACGGCCAAAACCTCTCCCCACGAAGGCTAAAACCTCTCCCCACGAAGGCTAAAACCTCTCCCCACGAAGGCTAAAACCTCTCCCGACAAATCATTAACCTCTCCCCAAAGAGGCCAAAATTGCTCCCCAAAAAGGCCAAAACTTCTCCCCAAAACGACCAAAACTTCTCCCCAAAACGACCAAAACTTCTCCCCAAAACCGCCAAAACTTCTCCCCAAAACCGCCAAAACTTCTCCCCAAAAAGGCCAGAGCTTCTCCACAAAAAGTCCAAAACCTCTCCCCTAAAAGACCAAAACTTCTCCACAAAAAGGCCAAAACCTCTCTCCAAAATGCCAAAATCTCAACCCAATAATTCAAAAATCCTGTCCCGAAAAAGCCCAAAACCTCCCCCAGTAAGGGCAAAACCTGACCTCAAAAAGGCCAAAACCTGACCTCAAAAAGGCCAAAACCTGACGTCAAAAAGGCCAAAACCTGACCTCAAAAAGGCCAAAACCTCACTTCATAAAGGCCAAAACCTCACTTCATAAAGGCCAAAACCTCTCCCCACAAAGGCCAAAACCTCTCCCCACAAAGGCAAAAACCTCTCCCCACAAAGGCCAAAACCTGTCCCAGCAAAGGCCAAAACCTCTCCCCCCAAAGGCCAGAACCTCTCCCCACAAAAAGGCTAGAACCTCTGCATAAAAAGGCTAAAAAATCTCCCCAAAAATGCAAAAACCTCTCCCCATAAAGGCCAAAACTTCTCCCCAAAGGGCCAAAACCTCTCAACAAAAAGACCATAACTTGAACACAAAAAGGCAAAACATCTCCACAAAATGGCACAAACCTCTCGCACAAAGGCCAAAACTTCTCCCCAAAAAGCCAAAACCTCTCCCCAAAAAGGCCAAAACCTCTCCCCCAAAAGGCCAAAACCTCTCCCCCAAAAGGCCAAAACCTCTCCCCCAAAAGGCCAAAACCTCTCCCCCAAAAGGCCAAAACCTCTCCCCCAAAAGGCCAAAACCTCTCCCCCAAAAGGCCAAAACCTCTCCCCCAAAAGGCCAAAACCTCTCCCCCAAAAGGCCAAAACCTCTCCCCCAAAAGGCCAAAACCTCGCCCCAAAAAGGCCAAAACCTCTCCCCAAAAAGGCCAAAACCTTGCACCAATAATTCAAAAAACCTCTCCCCAAAAAGGCCAAAATTTCTCCCCAAAAAGTCCAAAACCTCCCCCCAATAAGACCAAAACAGCTCCCCAATAAGGGCAAAACCGCTCACCAAAACGACCAGAACCTCACCTCAAAAAGGCAAAAACCTCTCCCCAAAAAGGCAAAAACCTCTCCCCACAGACACCAAAATCTTTTCCCAAACATGCAAAAACCTCTCGCCACGAAGGCTAAAATCTCTCCCTACAAAAGATGAAACCTCTCCCCACAAAGGCTAAAACCTCTCCCCAAGGAGGCCAAAACCTCTCCCCAAGGAGGCCAAAACCTCTCCCCAAGGAGGCCAAAACCTCTCCCCAAGGAGGCCAAAACCTCTCCCCAAGGAGGCCAAAACCTCTCCCCAAGGAGGCCAAAACCTCTCCCCAAGGAGGCCAAAACCTCTCTCCAAGGAGGCCAAAACCTCTCCCCAAGGAGGCCAAAACCTCTCCCCAAGGAGGCCAAAACCTCTCCCCAAGGAGGCCAAAACCTCTCCCCAAGGAGGCCAAAACTTCTCCCAAAAGGCCAAAACTTCTCCCAAAAAGGCCAAAACTTCTCCCAAAAAGGCCAAAAACTCTCCTCACAAATGCCAAAACCTCTCCCCCAAAAGTCCAAAACCTCTCCCCACAAAGGCAAAAAACTCTCCCCAAAAAGGCTAACAAGTCTCCCAAAAAAAAGCAAAAACCTCTCCCCAAAAAGGCCAAAACCTCTCCCCAAAATGCCAAAATCTCGCCCCAATAATTCAAAAATCCTCTCCCGAAAAAGTCTAAACTTCTCCCCACAAAGGCCAAAACCTCTCCCCACAAAGGCCAAAACCTCTCCCCCCAAAGGCCAGAACCTCTCCCCACAAAGGCCAGAACCTCTCCCCACAAAAAGGCTAGAACCTCTGCATAAAAAGGCTAAAAAATCTCCCCAAAAAACGCAAAAACCTCTCCCCATAAAGGCCAAAACTTCTCCCCAATAGGGCCAAAACTTCTCCCCAATAGGGCCAAAACCTCTCAACAAAAAGGCCATAACTTCTACACAAAAAGGCAAAATATCTCCACAAAAATGCACAAACATCTCACACAAAGGCCAAAACCTCTCCCCAAAAAGGCCAAAACCTCTCCCCACAGAGGCCAAAACCTCTCCCCAAAAAGGCCAAAACCTCTCACCAAAAAGGAAGGCTAAAACCTCTCCCTGAAAATTCCAATACTTCCCAAGGAAAAGGCCGAAACTTCTCCCCAAAAGAGCCAAAACCTCTCACCAGAAAGACCAAAACCTCTTCCCAAAAGTGCCAAATCTTCTCCCCAAAAGCGCCAAAACTGCTCCCAAAAAGGGCCAAAATCTCTCCCAGAAAAAGCCAAAACCTCTCCCCAAAAAGGCCAAAACTACTCCCCAAAAAGGCCAAAACTTCCCCTCAAAAAGGCCAAAACCTCTCCCCAAAAAGGCCAAAACCCCTCCCCAAAAAGGCCAAAACCTCTCCCCAAAAAAGCCAAAATTTCTCCCCAAAAAGGTCAAAACCCACCCCCAAGAGTTCCAAAACCTCCCCAAAAATGCCTCAAACTCTCCCCAAAAGGGCCAAAACCTCTCCCCAAAAAGGCCAAAACCTCACCGGAAAAAGGAAAAAACTTCTGCACCAAAAGGCTAACAGGTCCCCAAAAAGACCAGAACTTCTCACCAAAAAGGCCAAAATTTTGCCACAAAAACACCAAAACTTCCACACAAAGAGCCAAAAACTTCCCCCAAAAAGGCAAAAACCTCTCCTCAAAAGGGCCAAAACCTCTCCCCACAATTGCAAAATCTTCTCCCCAAGAAGTCCAAAACCTCTCCCCAAAAAGGCCAAAACTCTCCCCAAAAAGGGCCAAAACCTCTCCCCCCAAAAGCTCAAAATCTCTCCCAAAAAGGCCAAAATATCTCCCCCAAAAGGCCAAATCCTCCCCCCAAAAGGGCAAAACCTCACCCCAAAAATGCCAAAACCTCTCCCCAAAAAGGCCAAAACCTCCCTCTAAAAAAGCCAAAACATCCCCCCAGAAAAGCCAAAACCTCCCACCAAAAAGTCCAAAACCTGCCCCCAAAAAGGCCAAAACCTACCTCTAGAAAAGCCAAAACATCCCCCCAGAAAAGCCAAAACCTCCCCCTAAAAAGGCCAAAACCTCTCCCCAAAATTGCCAAAAATTCTCCCCAAAAAGGCCAAAACCTCCACCCAAAAAGGCCAAAACCTCTCCCCAAAAAGGCCAAAACATCTCCCCAAATAGGCCAAAATCTCTCCCCAAAAAGGCCAAAAACTCTCCCCCAAAAGGCCAAAACCTCTCCCCTAAAGTGCCAAAACCTCCCCCTAAAAAGGCCAAACCCCCTCCCCTGAAGTGAAAAACCTCTCCCCAAAAGGACCAAAAACTCCCACCAGTAGGGCCAAAACCTCCCCCCTAAAGAGCAAAACCTCCCCCTAAAAAGGCCGAATCCCCTCCCCTAAAGGGAAAAACCTCTCCCCAAAAGGGCCAAAAACTCCCACCAGAAGGGCCAAAACCTCCCCCTAAAGAGCCAAAACCTCATCCCTAAAATGCCAAAAGCTCCCCCAAAAGGGCCAAAACCTCCCCCCAAAAGGGCCAAAACCTCTCCCCAAAAGGGCCAAAACCTCCCCCCAAAACAGCCAAAACCTCTCCCCAAAAGGGCCAAAACCTCTCCCGGAAGACGCCAAAACTTTTCCCCGAAAATTGCAAAACCTCTCCCCGAAAATGCCAAAACCTCTCCCCAAAAAAAGGCTAATACATATCCTCAAAAAGGCCAAAACTTCTCCCCAAAAGGGCCAAAACTTCCTTTCAAAAAGTCCAAAACCTCTCCCCAAAAGGGCCAAAATCTCTCCCCCAAAATAGGCCAAAACCTCCCCCTAAAAAGGCCAAAAACGCCCCCCAAAAAGGCCAAAACTTCCCTCTAGAAAAGCCAAAACCTCCCACCAAAAAGGCCAAAACCTCCCTCTAGAAAAGCCAAACATCCCCCCAGAAAAGCCAAAACCTCCCCCCAGAAAGGCAAAAACCTCTCCCCAAAAAGATAAAAACCTCTCCCCAAAAAGGCAAAAAATGCTCCCCAAAAAGGCCAAAACCTCTCCCCAAAAAGGCCAAAACCTATCCTCAAAATTGCCAAAACCTCCCCCCAATAAGGCCAATACTTCCCCCCAAAAAGGCCAAAAATTCTCCTCAAAAAGGCCAAAACCTCCCCCCAAAAGGGCCAAAACTTCTCTCCAAAAGGGCCAAAAATCCTCCCAAAAGGGCCAAAACCTCTCCCCTAAAAGGCCAAAACTTCTCCCCAAAGGGGTCAAAAATTCCCCCCCCAAAAGGCCAAAATCTCCCCCCAAAAATGGCAAAATTTCTCCCCAAAAGGTCCAAACCTCTCCCCAAAAAGGCCAAAACTTTCCCCCAAAAAGGCCAAAATCTCTCCCCAAAAAGGCCAAAATCTCTCCCCAAAAAAACCAAAACCGCACCCAAAAAAGGCAAAAACCTCTCCCCAAAATATTTCAAAAACTTCCAAAGCATGTCCTCAAGAAGGCAAAAAAACTCCCCAAAAAGGCCAAAGCTTCTCCCCAAAAGGCCAAAGCTTCTCCCCAAAAAGGCCAAAATCTCTCCCCAAAAAGGCCAAAACTTCTCCCCAAAAAGGCCAAAACTTCCCCTCAAAAAGTCCAAAAACTCTCCCAAAAGGGCCGAAATCTCTCCTCCAAAATAGGCCAAAACCTCTCCCCAAAAAGGGCAAAACCTCTCCCAAAAAGTCCAAAACCTCTCCCCAAAAAGGCCAAAACCTCTCCCCAAAAAGGCCAAAAACCCCCCCAAGAGTTCCAAACCTCCCCAAAAATGCCTCAAACTCTCCCCAAAAGGGCCAAACCTCTCTCCCAAAAAGGCCAAAACCTCCTCCCAAACAGGCCAAAACCTCTCCCCTAAAGTGCCAAAACCTCCCCCAAAAAGGGCTAAAACCTCCCCCAAAAAGGCCAAAACCTCTCCCCAAAAGGCCAAAACCTCTCCCCAAAAGGGCCAAAACCTCTCCCCAAAAGGGCCAAAACCTCTCCCAAAAAGGACAAAACTTCTCCCCAAAAGTGCCAAAACTTCTCCCCCAAAATTGCCAAATCTTCTCCCAAAAGGGCCAAAAATTCCCCTCAAAAAGGCAAAAAACTCTCCCCAAAATGGCAAAAACCTTTACCAAAAGGTCCAATACCTCACCCCAAAATGGCCAAAACCTCTCCCCGCAAAAGGCAAAAACTCTCCCCAAAAATGCAAAAACATCTCCTCAAAAAGGCCAAAACTTCCCCCAAAAGGGCCAAAACCTCTCCCCAAAAAGGCCAAAACCTCACCAAAAAAGTCCAGAACCTCTCCCCAAAAAGGCCAGAACCACTCAACAGAAAAATTAATAAATCTCTCCCAAAAAAATTCCAAAACTTCCACCCCAAAAAAATTCCAAAACTTCTCCCCAGAAATATTCCAAAATCTTTCCCCAAAATATTTCCAAAAACTTCACCCCAAAAATTCAAAAACTTTCCTCAAAAAGATTCCCAACCCTCACCCCAAAAAGACAAAAACCTGCCCCCAAAAAAATTCAAAAACTTCTCCCCAAAAAATTCCAAAACTTCTCCCCAAAAACATTCCAAAACTTCTTCCCAAAAACATTCTAAAACTTCTCCCCAAAGGCACCAAAACTCCCCAAAAACATTCCAAAACTTCCCTACAAAAATGCAAAAACCTCCCCTCAAAAGGGCCAAAATTTCCCCACCAAAAGGGGCAAAACTTCCCCCAAAAGGGCCAAAAACTCTCTTCAAAAAAATTCCAAAACTTCTCCCCAAAAACATTCCAAAACCTCTCCCCAAAAGGGCAAAAAACCTCTCCCCAAAAAAGCCAAAACCTCTCCCCAAAAGGGCTAAAACCTCTCCCCAAAAAGGCCAGAAATTCCCCCCAAAAGGCCAAAACTTCTTCCCAAAATTGCCAAAACCTCTCCCCAAAAGGCCAAAACCTCCCCCCAAAAGAAGCCAAAACTTCTCCGCAAAAGTGCCAATACTTGTCCGCATAAAGGCCAAAACCTATCCCCCAAAGGGCCAAAAAATCTCCCCAAAAGGGCCAAAACCTCCCCCCAAAAACGCCAAAACTTCCCCCAAAAAGGGCAAAACCTCTCCCCAAAAAGGCCAAAACTTCTCCCCAAAAGGGATAAAATTTCTCCACAAAAGGACCAAAACTTCTTCCCAAAATTGCCAAAACCTCTCCCCAAAAAAGCCAAAATCTCTCCCCAAAAATGCCAAAACTTCCCCCCAAAAAGGCCAAATCCTCTCCCCAAAAAGGCCAAAACTTCTCCCAAAAATGCCTAAAACCTCTCCCCAAAAAGGCTAAAACCTATCCTCAAAATTGCCAAAACTTCCCCCCAATAAGGCCAATACTTCCCCCCAAAAAGGCCAAAAATACTCCTCAAAAATGCCAAAACCTCTCTCCAAAAAGGCCAAAAATTCTCCCAATAAAGCCAAAACTTATCCACAAAAGGGGCAAAACTTCTCCTCAAATGTCCAAAACTTCTCCCCAAAAAGGCCAAAACCTCCTCCAAAAAAGCCCAAAACATCTGCCCAAAATGGCCAAAACCTCCTCCCAAAAGGGCCAAAACCTCCTCCCAAAAGGGCCAAAAATTCACCCCAAAAGGGCCAAAACTTCTCCCCAAAAGAGCCAAAAACTCTCCCGAAAAAGGCCAAAATTTCTCCCCAAAAGGCCCAAAAATTCACCCCAAAAAGGCCAAAACTTCTCCCCAAAAGAGTCAAAACCTCTCCCCAAAAAGGCCAAAACTTCTCCCCAAAAGGGCAAAAACCTCTCTCCAAAAAGGCCAAAACCTCTCACCAAAAAGGCCAAAACCTCTCCCCAAAAAGGCCAAAATCTCTCCCCAAAAAAACCAAAACCTCACCCAAAAAAGGCAAAAACCTCTCCCCAAAATATTTCAAAAACTTCCAAAGCATGTCCTCAAAAAGGCAAAAAAACTCCCCAAAAAGGCCAAAGCTTCTCCCCAAAAAGGCCAAAGCTTCTCCCCAAAAAGGCCAAAGCTTCTCCCCAAAAAGGCCAAAGCTTCTCCCCAAAAAGGCCAACGCCTCCCCCCGACAGGGCCAAAACCACCTCCCAAATAGGCCAAAACTTCCCCCAAAACAGTCCGAAACCGCTCCCCAAATGGCCAAAACTTCCTGCTCCCCAGAAAGGGCTAAGCCTCCAGAAAAAGACAGACCCAAGCCTCCTTAAAAAAACACCACCAGCAGCATTCTAAGGCAAGTACCTTTAATGTGTCCTTACATGAACTTTGCAACTGACTAACTACGTACATTTCATTTCTAGACACTTACACACAGAAATAACATTGGTTGCAATTACCAAATCAACTTGAAAAACCCAACACCACTTTCCTACTTGCACACAATGCCCTACAGGTAGCATGCTTTCTCATGGAACCAACATCGTCCTACGGCCTGCTTCAAATGGCACCGCAGCCTTCCCTTTGACACAGACCGCTTTCATGCGGCTAGCTGAAATCTTCTGCATGCTCTCTATGGCCACTCAGAAACAGACAGAACTCCTCTCCGCTCTCCAGGCTCTCAACACACTGACCTGCAGACACAAACACACTTCTATTAATATCATTGCAATACAACCTCCAAACATCCTCACTTCACTTTACTTTTGCCTGTGTCTGCAAAGCTAACCAGTTCCGCCCAACAGACAAAACTCACAGCACCTAAAGGGACTTAACAAGGATCTAAGCCCATAAATGACACAGCACCTCAGCAGCTGTCACACCAACCCTCAGACTGCCTTTACTAATACATGACAACACCCCCAGCCTGACTTTACAACTCCTCAGGAGCTATATTCCGAGAAGCCTCAAAACGACCGGGCCGGAAAACCCTGCAGCAGCAGTAATTGCCCATCAAACCAATCTCCAATCCCACAAAAACTGCTCCAATCATAGACAAAATTCCCAAAACACAGAACAAGTTCCACAAAGAACAAATTCTCCAATCACAAAAAAGTTCTAAAATCATAGACCAAATTCTCCAATCACGGAGCAAGTTCTAAAACCACGGAACAACTTCCCCAATCCTGGAACAACTTCCCCAATCCTGGAACAACTTCCCCAATAAGAGTCAAAATTCTCGCAAAACAGGACAAGTTTCCCCAATCCCAGACCAACTTCCCCAATAAGAGACAAAGTTCTCGAAACACAGAAAAAGTTCTCCAATCCCACAACAATCGCTCCAATCCCAGAACCACTGCTCCAAGCAAATTTCAAATTCACCAATCAGAGACCAAGTTCTCCAGTCACAAAACTTGTTCGCCAATCAAAGACCAAATTCACCAATCACAGATCCAGGTCCCCAATCATAGAACAAGTTCTCCAAGCACAGAACAAATTCCCCAGTCACAGACCAAATTCTGCAGTCACAGAACCAGTTCCTCAGTCACAGAACAAATACTCCAATCACAGAACACCTTCTCCACTCACAGACCAAATGCTTCCATTGCAGAACCATTTCTCCAATCACAGACCGAATTCTCCAATCACAGAACAAGTTCTCTAATGAAAGACCAAATTCTTCAAACACAGACCAAGTTCTCCAAGCACAGACCAAATGTTCTAATCAAAAACAAAACAAAACCAAACAAACAAAAAACCCAACAAGACAAAAAACAAAAATCACATCTCAAATAACCCACAAAGCTCTAAGGCCACAAAACCTGAGCTAGCACCAGAGAACTTACCCTGAGGAGAGCTGAATCCCAAAGGAGCTCCCTCAGCAGAGGCTGGGCCTCATATACCACAGACCCCACCCACAACCCCTCCCTCAAGGGGTTGGGGCAGGGCAGGGGTACATCACCAGCTGGGATAAAAGCACCCTGAGAAGCCACAGCTGGAGTTTTGTCTTACTCAGATCTGGCTCTGTGGCTCCTCCCTGGCTGCTCCCTATCTGCCCCAAAGCTGCTCCCTGCCTGCTCAGAAAGTGTCTTGCCTGTTCCATATCTGCTCCCTGTTTGCTCCGTCAGTCCTCCGTGGCTTCAATTTTCTGCTTGTCTTTCTCTGGGTCAGATGGGTGAGACTCAGAGATTCAGACTTTGAAGCTGAGACTCAGGGGCCGAGTCCTAAAAGTGCCAAAACCTCTCCCCAAAAAGGTAAAAAAAAACCCCCAAAAAGGCCAAAACCTCTCACCAAAAGGACCAAATCTACCCTCCAAAAAGGCCAAAACATCTCTCCAAAAAGGAAAAAAACCTCTCCCCAAAAGGGCCAAAAATTCAACCCAAAAAGGACAAAACCTCTCCCCAAAAACGCCAAAACCTCTCCCCAAAAAGGCCAAAACCTCTCCCCCCAAAGGGCCAAGACCTCTCCACAAAAAGGCCAAAACCTCACCAATAAAAGGCGAAAACCTCTCCCCAAAAGGGCCAAAACCTCCAACCAAAAGGGGCAAAACCTCCCCCCAAAAAGGCCAAAACTTCCCCCAAAAAAGGCCAAATCCTCTCCCCAAAAGGTCCAAAACCTCTTCCCAAAAAGGCCACAACTTCTCCCTAACAGGGCCAAAATTTATCTCAAAAAGGGCCAAAACTTCTCCCCAAAATGGCCACAACCTCCCCCCTAAAGAGCCAAAACCTCCTCCCAAACAGGCCAAAACCTCTCCCCTAAAGTGCCAAAACCTCCCCCCTAAAGTGACAAAACCTCCCCCTAAAGTGACAAAACCTCCCCCCTAAAGTGACAAAACCTCCCCCCTAAAGTGACAAAACCTCCCCCAAAAAGGGCTAAAACCTCCCCAAAAGGCCAAAACCTCTCCCCAAAAGGGCCAAAACCTCTCCTCAAAAAGGTCAAAACCTCTCCCCAAAAGGGCCAAAAACTCTCCCCAAAAAGGGCAAAAACCTCTCCTCAAAAAGCCAAAAATTCTCCCCAAAAAAGGCCAAAATTTCACCACAAAAGGACCAAAACCTTTCCCCAAAAAGGCCAAAAGTTCCCACTAAAATGGCCAAAAACTCCCCCCAAAAAGGGCCAAAACTTCTCCCCAAAAGGCTAAAACTTCTCCAAAAAAAGTCCAAAACCTGTCCACAAAAAAGCTAAAACTTCCCCCAAAATAGGCCAAAACCTCTCCCCAGAAAGACCAAATTTTCTCCCCAAAAACGGCCAAAATTTCTCCCCAAAAGAGCCAAAACCTCCCCCCAAAAGGGCCAAAATTTCTCCCCAGAAAGGCAAAAACCTCTCCCCAAAAAAGCCAAAAGTTCCCTAAAAAAAGGCCAAAATTTTCCTCAAAAGTGCCAAAACGTCTCCTGAAAAAAGCAAAAAACTCTCCCCCAAAGGACAAAAATTTTCCCCAAAAAGGCCAAAACCTCTCCCCGAAAGGGCAAAACCTCTCCTGAAAAAGGCCAAAACCTCTCCCCTAAAAGGCCAAAACCTCTCCACAAAAAGGCCAAAACTTCTCCCCAAAAATTGCCAAAACTTCTCCCCCAAAAAATTCCAAAACTTCTCCCCAAAAACATTCAAAAACTTCTCCCCAAAAAATTCAAAAACCTTTCCCCAAAAAAATACCAAAACCTCTCCCCCCAAAAAATTCAAAAACTCTCCCCAAAAACATTCCAAAACTTCCCTACAAAATGCAAAAACCTCCCCTCAAAAGGGCCAAAATTTCTTCCCCAAAAGGGGTAAAACTTCCCCCCAAGAGGGCCAAAAGCTCTCTTCAAAAAAATACCAAAACTTCTCCCCAAAAAAGGCAAAAATTCCCCCCAAAAAGGCAAAAACCTCTCCCCAAAAGGGCCAAAACCTCTCCCGGTAGACGTCAAAACCTCTCCCCGAAAATTGCAAAACCTCTCCCCGAAAATTGCAAAACCTCTCCCCAAAAAAAGGCTAATACATATCCTCAAAAAGGCCAAAACTTCTCCCCAAAAGGGCCAAAATCTCTCCCCCAAAATAGGCCAAAACCTCTCCCTAAAAAGGCCAAAAACTCCCCCCAAAAAGGCCAAAACCTCCCTCTAGAAAAGCCAAAACCTCCCACCAAAAAGGCCAAAACCTGCCCCCAAAAAGGCCAAAACCTCCCTCTAGAAAAGCCAAAACCTCCCCCCAGAAAAGCCAAAACCTCCCCCAAAAAAGGCAAAAACCTCTCCCCAAAAAGATAAAAACCTCTCCCCAAAAAGGCCAAAACCTGTCCCCAAAAGGGCCAAAACCTCTCCCCAAA